>CALUEP010000002.1:0-141278 GCA_944319695.1 Tiphia femorata
AGCAGCCAAAAACCACCCTCGCGAACGTTCAAAAAATTCTAGCCTTGCCCCACGGAGTTTGTTCCATTTTAAATTGTGCACCGAGCTAAGGAATGGCATCAGGAACAATCTAAAAAAAGTCGCATCTCGATATCCCTGCCGGAAGGCACCCCTAGCAGCCAAAAACCACCCTCGCGAACGTTCAAAAAATTCTAACTTTGCCCCACGGAGTTTGTTCCATTTTAAATTGTGCACCGAGCTAAGGAATGGCATCAGGAACAATCTAAAAAAAGTCGCATCTCGATATCCCTGGCGGAAGGCACCCCTAGCAGCCAAAAACCACCCTCGCGAACGTTCAAAAAATTCTAGCTTTGCCCCACGGAGTTTGTTCCATTTTAAATTGTGCACCGAGCTAAGGAATGGCATCAGGAACAATCTAAAAAAAGTCGCATCTCGATATCCCTGGCGGAAGGCACCTCTAGCAGCCAAAAACCACCCTCGCGAACGTTCAAAAAATTCTAACTTTGCCCCACGGAGTTTGTTCCATTTTAAATTGTGCACCGAGCTAAGGAATGGCATCAGGAACAATCTAAAAAAAGTCGCATCTCGATATCCCTGGCGGAAGGCACCCCTAGCAGCCAAAAACCACCCTCGCGAACGTTCAAAAAATTCTAACTTTGCCCCACGGAGTTTGTTCCATTTTAAATTGTGCACCGAGCTAAGGAATGGCATCAGGAACAATCTAAAAAAAGTCGCATCTCGATATCCCTGGCGGAAGGCACCCCTAGCAGCCAAAAACCACGCTCGCGAACGTTCAAAAAATTCTAGCTTTGCCCCACGGAGTTTGTTCCATTTTAAATTGTGCACCGAGCTAAGGAATGGCATCAGGAACAATCTAAAAAAAGTCGCATCTCGATATCCCTGGCGGAAGGCACCTCTAGCAGCCAAAAACCACCCTCGCGAACGTTCAAAAAATTCTAACTTTGCCCCACGGAGTTTGTTCCATTTTAAATTGTGCACCGAGCTAAGGAATGGCATCAGGAACAATCTAAAAAAAGTCGCATCTCGATATCCCTGGCGGAAGGCACCCCTAGCAGCCAAAAACCACCCTCGCGAACGTTCAAAAAATTCTAACTTTGCCCCACGGAGTTTGTTCCATTTTAAATTGTGCACCGAGCTAAGGAATGGCATCAGGAACAATCTAAAAAAAGTCGCATCTCGATATCCCTGGCGGAAGGCACCCCTAGCAGCCAAAAACCACCCTCGCGAACGTTCAAAAAATTCTAACTTTGCCCCACGGAGTTTGTTCCATTTTAAATTGTGCACCGAGCTAAGGAATGGCATCAGGAACAATCTAAAAAAAGTCGCATCTCGATATCCCTGGCGGAAGGCACCTCTAGCAGCCAAAAACCACCCTCGCGAACGTTCAAAAAATTCTAACTTTGCCCCACGGAGTTTGTTCCATTTTAAATTGTGCACCGAGCTAAGGAATGGCATCAGGAACAATCTAAAAAAAGTCGCATCTCGATATCCCTGGCGGAAGGCACCCCTAGCAGCCAAAAACCACCCTCGCGAACGTTCAAAAAATTCTAACTTTGCCCCACGGAGTTTGTTCCATTTTAAATTGTGCACCGAGCTAAGGAATGGCATCAGGAACAATCTAAAAAAAGTCGCATCTCGATATCCCTGGCGGAAGGCACCCCTAGCAGCCAAAAACCACCCTCGCGAACGTTCAAAAAATTCTAACTTTGCCCCACGGAGTTTGTTCCATTTTAAATTGTGCACCGAGCTAAGGAATGGCATCAGGAACAATCTAAAAAAAGTCGCATCTCGATATCCCTGGCGGAAGGCACCCCTAGCAGCCAAAAACCACCCTCGCGAACGTTCAAAAAATTCTAACTTTGCCCCACGGAGTTTGTTCCATTTTAAATTGTGCACCGAGCTAAGGAATGGCATCAGGAACAATCTAAAAAAAGTCGCATCTCGATATCCCTGGCGGAAGGCACCCCTAGCAGCCAAAAACCACCCTCGCGAACGTTCAAAAAATTCTAACTTTGCCCCACGGAGTTTGTTCCATTTTAAATTGTGCACCGAGCTAAGGAATGGCATCAGGAACAATCTAAAAAAAGTCGCATCTCGATATCCCTGGCGGAAGGCACCCCTAGCAGCCAAAAACCACCCTCGCGAACGTTCAAAAAATTCTAGCTTTGCCCCACGGAGTTTGTTCCATTTTAAATTGTGCACCGAGCTAAGGAATGGCATCAGGAACAATCTAAAAAAAGTCGCATCTCGATATCCCTGCCGGAAGGCACCCCTAGCAGCCAAAAACCACCCTCGCGAACGTTCAAAAAATTCTAACTTTGCCCCACGGAGTTTGTTCCATTTTAAATTGTGCACCGAGCTAAGGAATGGCATCAGGAACAATCTAAAAAAAGTCGCATCTCGATATCCCTGGCGGAAGGCACCCCTAGCAGCCAAAAACCACCCTCGCGAACGATCAAAAAATTCTAGCTTTGCCCCACGGAGTTTGTTCCATTTTAAATTGTGCACCGAGCTAAGGAATGGCATCAGGAACAATCTAAAAAAAGTCGCATCTCGATATCCCTGGCGGAAGGCACCTCTAGCAGCCAAAAACCACCCTCGCGAACGTTCAAAAAATTCTAACTTTGCCCCACGGAGTTTGTTCCATTTTAAATTGTGCACCGAGCTAAGGAATGGCATCAGGAACAATCTAAAAAAAGTCGCATCTCGATATCCCTGGCGGAAGGCACCCCTAGCAGCCAAAAACCACCCTCGCGAACGTTCAAAAAATTCTAGCTTTGCCCCACGGAGTTTGTTCCATTTTAAATTGTGCACCGAGCTAAGGAATGGCATCAGGAACAATCTAAAAAAAGTCGCATCTCGATATCCCTGGCGGAAGGCACCCCTAGCAGCCAAAAACCACCCTCGCGAACGTTCAAAAAATTCTAACTTTGCCCCACGGAGTTTGTTCCATTTTAAATTGTGCACCGAGCTAAGGAATGGCATCAGGAACAATCTAAAAAAAGTCGCATCTCGATATCCCTGGCGGAAGGCACCCCTAGCAGCCAAAAACCACCCTCGCGAACGTTCAAAAAATTCTAACTTTGCCCCACGGAGTTTGTTCCATTTTAAATTGTGCACCGAGCTAAGGAATGGCATCAGGAACAATCTAAAAAAAGTCGCATCTCGATATCCCTGGCGGAAGGCACCTCTAGCAGCCAAAAACCACCCTCGCGAACGTCCAAAAAATTCTAACTTTGCCCCACGGAGTTTGTTCCATTTTAAATTGTGCACCGAGCTAAGGAATGGCATCAGGAACAATCTAAAAAAAGTCGCATCTCGATATCCCTGGCGGAAGGCACCCGTAGCAGCCAAAAACCACCCTCGCGAACGTTCAAAAAATTCTAACTTTGCCCCACGGAGTTTGTTCCATTTTAAATTGTGCATCGAGCTAAGGAATGGCATCAGGAACAATCTAAAAAAAGTCGCATCTCGATATCCCTGCCGGAAGGCACCCCTAGCAGCCAAAAACCACCCTCGCGAACGTTCAAAAAATTCTAACTTTGCCCCACGGAGTTTGTTCCATTTTAAATTGTGCACGGAGCTAAGGAATGGCATCAGGAACAATCTAAAAAAAGTCGCATCTCGATATCCCTGGCGGAAGGCACCCCTAGCAGCCAAAAACCACCCTCGCGAACGTTCAAAAAATTCTAGCTTTGCCCCACGGAGTTTGTTCCATTTTAAATTGTGCACCGAGCTAAGGAATGGCATCAGGAACAATCTAAAAAAAGTCGCATCTCGATATCCCTGGCGGAAGGCACCTCTAGCAGCCAAAAACCACCCTCGCGAACGTTCAAAAAATTCTAACTTTGCCCCACGGAGTTTGTTCCATTTTAAATTGTGCACCGAGCTAAGGAATGGCATCAGGAACAATCTAAAAAAAGTCGCATCTCGATATCCCTGGCGGAAGGCACCCCTAGCAGCCAAAAACCACCCTCGCGAACGTTCAAAAAATTCTAACTTTGCCCCACGGAGTTTGTTCCATTTTAAATTGTGCACCGAGCTAAGGAATGGCATCAGGAACAATCTAAAAAAAGTCGCATCTCGATATCCCTGGCGGAAGGCACCCCTAGCAGCCAAAAACCACCCTCGCGAACGTTCAAAAAATTCTAACTTTGCCCCACGGAGTTTGTTCCATTTTAAATTGTGCACCGAGCTAAGGAATGGCATCAGGAACAATCTAAAAAAAGTCGCATCTCGATATCCCTGGCGGAAGGCACCCCTAGCAGCCAAAAACCACCCTCGCGAACGTTCAAAAAATTCTAACTTTGCCCCACGGAGTTTGTTCCATTTTAAATTGTGCACCGAGCTAAGGAATGGCATCAGGAACAATCTAAAAAAAGTCGCATCTCGATATCCCTGGCGGAAGGCACCCCTAGCAGCCAAAAACCACCCTCGCGAACGTTCAAAAAATTCTAACTTTGCCCCACGGAGTTTGTTCCATTTTAAATTGTGCACCGAGCTAAGGAATGGCATCAGGAACAATCTAAAAAAAGTCGCATCTCGATATCCCTGGCGGAAGGCACCCCTAGCAGCCAAAAACCACCCTCGCGAACGTTCAAAAAATTCTAACTTTGCCCCACGGAGTTTGTTCCATTTTAAATTGTGCACCGAGCTAAGGAATGGCATCAGGAACAATCTAAAAAAAGTCGCATCTCGATATCCCTGGCGGAAGGCACCCCTAGCAGCCAAAAACCACCCTCGCGAACGTTCAAAAAATTCTAGCTTTGCCCCACGGAGTTTGTTCCATTTTAAATTGTGCACCGAGCTAAGGAATGGCATCAGGAACAATCTAAAAAAAGTCGCATCTCGATATCCCTGGCGGAAGGCACCCCTAGCAGCCAAAAACCACCCTCGCGAACGTTCAAAAAATTCTAACTTTGCCCCACGGAGTTTGTTCCATTTTAAATTGTGCACCGAGCTAAGGAATGGCATCAGGAACAATCTAATAAAAGTCGCATCTCGATATCCCTGGCAGAAGGCACCCCTAGCAGCCAAAAACCACCCTCGCGAACGTTCAAAAAATTCTAGCTTTGCCCCACGGAGTTTGTTCCATTTTAAATTGTGCACCGAGCTAAGGAATGGCATCAGGAACAATCTAAAAAAAGTCGCATCTCGATATCCCTGGCGGAAGGCACCCCTAGCAGCCAAAAACCACCCTCGCGAACGTTCAAAAAATTCTAACTTTGCCCCACGGAGTTTGTTCCATTTTAAATTGTGCACCGAGCTAAGGAATGGCATCAGGAACAATCTAAAAAAAGTCACATCTCGATATCCCTGGCGGAAGGCACCCCTAGCAGCCAAAAACCACCCTCGCGAACGTTCAAAAAATTCTAACTTTGCCCCACGGAGTTTGTTCCATTTTAAATTGTGCACCGAGCTAAGGAATGGCATCAGGAACAATCTAAAAAAAGTCGCATCTCGATATCCCTGGCGGAAGGCACCCCTAGCAGCCAAAAACCACCCTCGCGAACGTTCAAAAAATTCTAGCTTTGCCCCACGGAGTTTGTTCCATTTTAAATTGTGCACCGAGCTAAGGAATGGCATCAGGAACAATCTAAAAAAAGTCGCATCTCGATATCCCTGGCGGAAGGCACCCCTAGCAGCCAAAAACCACCCTCGCGAACGTTCAAAAAATTCTAACTTTGCCCCACGGAGTTTGTTCCATTTTAAATTGTGCACCGAGCTAAGGAATGGCATCAGGAACAATCTAAAAAAAGTCGCATCTCGATATCCCTGGCGGAAGGCACCCCTAGCAGCCAAAAACCACCCTCGCGAACGTTCAAAAAATTCTAACTTTGCCCCACGGAGTTTGTTCCATTTTAAATTGTGCACCGAGCTAAGGAATGGCATCAGGAACAATCTAAAAAAAGTCGCATCTCGATATCCCTGGCGGAAGGCACCCCTAGCAGCCAAAAACCACCCTCGCGAACGTTCAAAAAATTCTAACTTTGCCCCACGGAGTTTGTTCCATTTTAAATTGTGCACCGAGCTAAGGAATGGCATCAGGAACAATCTAAAAAAAGTCGCATCTCGATATCCCTGGCGGAAGGCACCCCTAGCAGCCAAAAACCACCCTCGCGAACGTTCAAAAAATTCTAACTTTGCCCCACGGAGTTTGTTCCATTTTAAATTGTGCACCGAGCTAAGGAATGGTATCAGGAACAATCTAAAAAAAGTCGCATCTCGATATCCCTGGCGGAAGGCACCCCTAGCAGCCAAAAACCACCCTCGCGAACGTTCAAAAAATTCTAGCTTTGCCCCACGGCGTTTGTTCCATTTTAAATTGTGCACCGAGCTAAGGAATGGCATCAGGAACAATCTAAAAAAAGTCGCATCTCGATATCCCTGCCGGAAGGCACCCCTAGCAGCCAAAAACCACCCTCGCGAACGTTCAAAAAATTCTAACTTTGCCCCACGGAGTTTGTTCCATTTTAAATTGTGCACCGAGCTAAGGAATGGCATCAGGAACAATCTAAAAAAAGTCGCATCTCGATATCCCTGGCGGAAGGCACCCCTAGCAGCCAAAAACCACCCTCGCGAACGTTCAAAAAATTCTAGCTTTGCCCCACGGAGTTTGTTCCATTTTAAATTGTGCACCGAGCTAAGGAATGGCATCAGGAACAATCTAAAAAAAGTCGCATCTCGATATCCCTGGCGGAAGGCACCCCTAGCAGCCAAAAACCACCCTCGCGAACGTTCAAAAAATTCTAACTTTGCCCCACGGAGTTTGTTCCATTTTAAATTGTGCACCGAGCTAAGGAATGGCATCAGGAACAATCTAAAAAAAGTCACATCTCGATATCCCTGGCGGAAGGCACCCCTAGCAGCCAAAAACCACCCTCGCGAACGTTCAAAAAATTCTAACTTTGCCCCACGGAGTTTGTTCCATTTTAAATTGTGCACCGAGCTAAGGAATGGCATCAGGAACAATCTAAAAAAAGTCGCATCTCGATATCCCTGGCGGAAGGCACCCCTAGCAGCCAAAAACCACCCTCGCGAACGTTCAAAAAATTCTAACTTTGCCCCACGGAGTTTGTTCCATTTTGAATTGTGCACCGAGCTAAGGAATGGCATCAGGAAAATCTAAAAAAAGTCGCATCTCGATATCCCTGGCGGAAGGCACCCCTAGCAGCCAAAAACCACCCTCGCGAACGTTCAAAAAATTCTAACTTTGCCCCACGGAGTTTGTTCCATTTTAAATTGTGCACCGAGCTAAGGAATGGCATCAGGAACAATCTAAAAAAAGTCGCATCTCGATATCCCTGGCGGAAGGCACCCCTAGCAGCCAAAAACCACCCTCGCGAACGTTCAAAAAATTCTAGCTTTGCCCCACGGAGTTTGTTCCATTTTAAATTGTGCACCGAGCTAAGGAATGGCATCAGGAACAATCTAAAAAAAGTCGCATCTCGATATCCCTGGCGGAAGGCACCCCTAGCAGCCAAAAACCACCCTCGCGAACGTTCAAAAAATTCTAACTTTGCCCCACGGAGTTTGTTCCATTTTAAATTGTGCACCGAGCTAAGGAATGGCATCAGGAACAATCTAAAAAAAGTCACATCTCGATATCCCTGGCGGAAGGCACCCCTAGCAGCCAAAAACCACCCTCGCGAACGTTCAAAAAATTCTAACTTTGCCCCACGGAGTTTGTTCCATTTTAAATTGTGCACCGAGCTAAGGAATGGCATCAGGAACAATCTAAAAAAAGTCGCATCTCGATATCCCTGGCGGAAGGCACCCCTAGCAGCCAAAAACCACCCTCGCGAACGTTCAAAAAATTCTAACTTTGCCCCACGGAGTTTGTTCCATTTTAAATTGTGCACCGAGCTAAGGAATGGCATCAGGAACAATCTAAAAAAAGTCGCATCTCGATATCCCTGGCGGAAGGCACCCCTAGCAGCCAAAAACCACCCTCGCGAACGTTCAAAAAATTCTAGCTTTGCCCCACGGCGTTTGTTCCATTTTAAATTGTGCACCGAGCTAAGGAATGGCATCAGGAACAATCTAAAAAAAGTCGCATCTCGATATCCCTGGCGGAAGGCACCCCTAGCAGCCAAAAACCACCCTCGCGAACGTTCAAAAAATTCTAACTTTGCCCCACGGAGTTTGTTCCATTTTAAATTGTGCACCGAGCTAAGGAATGGCATCAGGAACAATCTAAAAAAAGTCGCATCTCGATATCCCTGGCGGAAGGCACCCCTAGCAGCCAAAAACCACCCTCGCGAACGTTCAAAAAATTCTAGCTTTGCCCCACGGAGTTTGTTCCATTTTAAATTGTGCACCGAGCTAAGGAATGGCATCAGGAACAATCTAAAAAAAGTCGCATCTCGATATCCCTGGCGGAAGGCACCCCTAGCAGCCAAAAACCACCCTCGCGAACGTTCAAAAAATTCTAGCCTTGCCCCACGGAGTTTGTTCCATTTTAAATTGTGCACGGAGCTAAGGAATGGCATCAGGAACAATCTAAAAAAAGTCGCATCTCGATATCCCTGGCGGAAGGCACCCCTAGCAGCCAAAAACCACCCTCGCGAACGTTCAAAAAATTCTAGCTTTGCCCCACGGAGTTTGTTCCATTTTAAATTGTGCACCGAGCTAAGGAATGGCATCAGGAACAATCTAAAAAAAGTCGCATCTCGATATCCCTGGCGGAAGGCACCTCTAGCAGCCAAAAACCACCCTCGCGAACGTTCAAAAAATTCTAACTTTGCCCCACGGAGTTTGTTCCATTTTAAATTGTGCACCGAGCTAAGGAATGGCATCAGGAACAATCTAAAAAAAGTCGCATCTCGATATCCCTGGCGGAAGGCACCCCTAGCAGCCAAAAACCACCCTCGCGAACGTTCAAAAAATTCTAACTTTGCCCCACGGAGTTTGTTCCATTTTAAATTGTGCACCGAGCTAAGGAATGGCATCAGGAACAATCTAAAAAAAGTCGCATCTCGATATCCCTGGCGGAAGGCACCCCTAGCAGCCAAAAACCACCCTCGCGAACGTTCAAAAAATTCTAACTTTGCCCCACGGAGTTTGTTCCATTTTAAATTGTGCACCGAGCTAAGGAATGGCATCAGGAACAATCTAAAAAAAGTCGCATCTCGATATCCCTGGCGGAAGGCACCCCTAGCAGCCAAAAACCACCCTCGCGAACGTTCAAAAAATTCTAACTTTGCCCCACGGAGTTTGTTCCATTTTAAATTGTGCACCGAGCTAAGGAATGGCATCAGGAACAATCTAAAAAAAGTCGCATCTCGATATCCCTGGCGGAAGGCACCCCTAGCAGCCAAAAACCACCCTCGCGAACGTTCAAAAAATTCTAACTTTGCCCCACGGAGTTTGTTCCATTTTAAATTGTGCACCGAGCTAAGGAATGGCATCAGGAACAATCTAAAAAAAGTCGCATCTCGATATCCCTGGCGGAAGGCACCCCTAGCAGCCAAAAACCACCCTCGCGAACGTTCAAAAAATTCTAACTTTGCCCCACGGAGTTTGTTCCATTTTAAATTGTGCACCGAGCTAAGGAATGGCATCAGGAACAATCTAAAAAAAGTCGCATCTCGATATCCCTGGCGGAAGGCACCCCTAGCAGCCAAAAACCACCCTCGCGAACGTTCAAAAAATTCTAGCTTTGCCCCACGGAGTTTGTTCCATTTTAAATTGTGCACCGAGCTAAGGAATGGCATCAGGAAGAATCTAAAAAAAGTCGCATCTCGATATCCCTGGCGGAAGGCACCCCTAGCAGCCAAAAACCACCCTCGCGAACGTTCAAAAAATTCTAACTTTGCCCCACGGAGTTTGTTCCATTTTAAATTGTGCACCGAGCTAAGGAATGGCATCAGGAACAATCTAATAAAAGTCGCATCTCGATATCCCTGGCGGAAGGCACCCCTAGCAGCCAAAAACCACCCTCGCGAACGTTCAAAAAATTCTAGCTTTGCCCCACGGAGTTTGTTCCATTTTAAATTGTGCACCGAGCTAAGGAATGGCATCAGGAACAATCTAAAAAAAGTCGCATCTCGATATCCCTGGCGGAAGGCACCCCTAGCAGCCAAAAACCACCCTCGCGAACGTTCAAAAAATTCTAACTTTGCCCCACGGAGTTTGTTCCATTTTAAATTGTGCACCGAGCTAAGGAATGGCATCAGGAACAATCTAAAAAAAGTCACATCTCGATATCCCTGGCGGAAGGCACCCCTAGCAGCCAAAAACCACCCTCGCGAACGTTCAAAAAATTCTAACTTTGCCCCACGGAGTTTGTTCCATTTTAAATTGTGCACCGAGCTAAGGAATGGCATCAGGAACAATCTAAAAAAAGTCGCATCTCGATATCCCTGGCGGAAGGCACCCCTAGCAGCCAAAAACCACCCTCGCGAACGTTCAAAAAATTCTAGCTTTGCCCCACGGAGTTTGTTCCATTTTAAATTGTGCACCGAGCTAAGGAATGGCATCAGGAACAATCTAAAAAAAGTCGCATCTCGATATCCCTGGCGGAAGGCACCCCTAGCAGCCAAAAACCACCCTCGCGAACGTTCAAAAAATTCTAACTTTGCCCCACGGAGTTTGTTCCATTTTAAATTGTGCACCGAGCTAAGGAATGGCATCAGGAACAATCTAAAAAAAGTCGCATCTCGATATCCCTGGCGGAAGGCACCCCTAGCAGCCAAAAACCACCCTCGCGAACGTTCAAAAAATTCTAACTTTGCCCCACGGAGTTTGTTCCATTTTAAATTGTGCACCGAGCTAAGGAATGGCATCAGGAACAATCTAAAAAAAGTCGCATCTCGATATCCCTGGCGGAAGGCACCCCTAGCAGCCAAAAACCACCCTCGCGAACGTTCAAAAAATTCTAACTTTGCCCCACGGAGTTTGTTCCATTTTAAATTGTGCACCGAGCTAAGGAATGGCATCAGGAACAATCTAAAAAAAGTCGCATCTCGATATCCCTGGCGGAAGGCACCCCTAGCAGCCAAAAACCACCCTCGCGAACGTTCAAAAAATTCTAACTTTGCCCCACGGAGTTTGTTCCATTTTAAATTGTGCACCGAGCTAAGGAATGGTATCAGGAACAATCTAAAAAAAGTCGCATCTCGATATCCCTGGCGGAAGGCACCCCTAGCAGCCAAAAACCACCCTCGCGAACGTTCAAAAAATTCTAGCTTTGCCCCACGGCGTTTGTTCCATTTTAAATTGTGCACCGAGCTAAGGAATGGCATCAGGAACAATCTAAAAAAAGTCGCATCTCGATATCCCTGCCGGAAGGCACCCCTAGCAGCCAAAAACCACCCTCGCGAACGTTCAAAAAATTCTAACTTTGCCCCACGGAGTTTGTTCCATTTTAAATTGTGCACCGAGCTAAGGAATGGCATCAGGAACAATCTAAAAAAAGTCGCATCTCGATATCCCTGGCGGAAGGCACCCCTAGCAGCCAAAAACCACCCTCGCGAACGTTCAAAAAATTCTAGCTTTGCCCCACGGAGTTTGTTCCATTTTAAATTGTGCACCGAGCTAAGGAATGGCATCAGGAACAATCTAAAAAAAGTCGCATCTCGATATCCCTGGCGGAAGGCACCCCTAGCAGCCAAAAACCACCCTCGCGAACGTTCAAAAAATTCTAACTTTGCCCCACGGAGTTTGTTCCATTTTAAATTGTGCACCGAGCTAAGGAATGGCATCAGGAACAATCTAAAAAAAGTCACATCTCGATATCCCTGGCGGAAGGCACCCCTAGCAGCCAAAAACCACCCTCGCGAACGTTCAAAAAATTCTAACTTTGCCCCACGGAGTTTGTTCCATTTTAAATTGTGCACCGAGCTAAGGAATGGCATCAGGAACAATCTAAAAAAAGTCGCATCTCGATATCCCTGGCGGAAGGCACCCCTAGCAGCCAAAAACCACCCTCGCGAACGTTCAAAAAATTCTAACTTTGCCCCACGGAGTTTGTTCCATTTTGAATTGTGCACCGAGCTAAGGAATGGCATCAGGAAAATCTAAAAAAAGTCGCATCTCGATATCCCTGGCGGAAGGCACCCCTAGCAGCCAAAAACCACCCTCGCGAACGTTCAAAAAATTCTAACTTTGCCCCACGGAGTTTGTTCCATTTTAAATTGTGCACCGAGCTAAGGAATGGCATCAGGAACAATCTAAAAAAAGTCGCATCTCGATATCCCTGGCGGAAGGCACCCCTAGCAGCCAAAAACCACCCTCGCGAACGTTCAAAAAATTCTAGCTTTGCCCCACGGAGTTTGTTCCATTTTAAATTGTGCACCGAGCTAAGGAATGGCATCAGGAACAATCTAAAAAAAGTCGCATCTCGATATCCCTGGCGGAAGGCACCCCTAGCAGCCAAAAACCACCCTCGCGAACGTTCAAAAAATTCTAACTTTGCCCCACGGAGTTTGTTCCATTTTAAATTGTGCACCGAGCTAAGGAATGGCATCAGGAACAATCTAAAAAAAGTCGCATCTCGATATCCCTGGCGGAAGGCACCCCTAGCAGCCAAAAACCACCCTCGCGAACGTTCAAAAAATTCTAACTTTGCCCCACGGAGTTTGTTCCATTTTAAATTGTGCACCGAGCTAAGGAATGGCATCAGGAACAATCTAAAAAAAGTCGCATCTCTATATCCCAGGCGGAAGGCACCCCTAGCAGCCAAAAACCACCCTCGCGAACGTTCAAAAAATTCTAACTTTGCCCCACGGAGTTTGTTCCATTTTAAATTGTGCACCGAGCTAAGGAATGGCATCAGGAACAATCTAAAAAAAGTCGCATCTCGATATCCCTGGCGGAAGGCACCCCTAGCAGCCAAAAACCACCCTCGCGAACGTTCAAAAAATTCTAGCTTTGCCCCACGGAGTTTGTTCCATTTTAAATTATGCACCGAGCTAAGGAATGGCATCAGGAACAATCTAAAAAAAGTCGCATCTCGATATCCCTGGCGGAAGGCACCCCTAGCAGCCAAAAACCACCCTCGCGAACGTTCAAAAAATTCTAACTTTGCCCCACGGAGTTTGTTCCATTTTAAATTGTGCACCGAGCTAAGGAATGGCATCAGGAACAATCTAAAAAAAGTCGCATCTCGATATCCCTGGCGGAAGGCACCCCTAGCAGCCAAAAACCACCCTCGCGAACGTTCAAAAAATTCTAACTTTGCCCCACGGAGTTTGTGCCATTTTAAATTGTGCACCGAGCTAAGGAATGGCATCAGGAACAATCTAAAAAAAGTCGCATCTCGATATCCCTGGCGGAAGGCACCCCTAGCAGCCAAAAACCACCCTCGCGAACGTTCAAAAAATTCTAGCTTTGCCCCACGGAGTTTGTGCCATTTTAAATTGTGCACCGAGCTAAGGAATGGCATCAGGAACAATCTAAAAAAAGTCGCATCTCGATATCCCTGGCGGAAGGCACCTCTAGCAGCCAAAAACCACCCTCGCGAACGTTCAAAAAATTCTAACTTTGCCCCACGGAGTTTGTTCCATTTTAAATTGTGCACCGAGCTAAGGAATAGCATCAGGAACAATCTAAAAAAAGTCGCATCTCGATATCCCTGGCGGAAGGCACCCCTAGCAGCCAAAAACCACCCTCGCGAACGTTCAAAAAATTCTAGCTTTGCCCCACGGAGTTTGTTCCATTTTAAATTGTGCACCGAGCTAAGGAATGGCATCAGGAACAATCTAAAAAAAGTCGCATCTCGATATCCCTGGCGGAAGGCACCCCTAGCAGCCAAAAACCACCCTCGCGAACGTTCAAAAAATTCTAGCTTTGCCCCACGGAGTTTGTTCCATTTTAAATTGTGCACCGAGCTAAGGAATGGCATCAGGAACAATCTAAAAAAAGTCGCATCTCGATATCCCTGGCGGAAGGCACCCCTAGCAGCCAAAAACCACCCTCGCGAACGTTCAAAAAATTCTAACTTTGCCCCACGGAGTTTGTTCCATTTTAAATTGTGCACCGAGCTAAGGAATGGCATCAGGAACAATCTAAAAAAAGTCACATCTCGATATCCCTGGCGGAAGGCACCCCTAGCAGCCAAAAACCACCCTCGCGAACGTTCAAAAAATTCTAACTTTGCCCCACGGAGTTTGTTCCATTTTAAATTGTGCACCGAGCTAAGGAATGGCATCAGGAACAATCTAAAAAAAGTCGCATCTCGATATCCCTGGCGGAAGGCACCCCTAGCAGCCAAAAACCACCCTCGCGAACGTTCAAAAAATTCTAACTTTGCCCCACGGAGTTTGTTCCATTTTAAATTGTGCACCGAGCTAAGGAATGGCATCAGGAACAATCTAAAAAAAGTCGCATCTCGATATCCCTGGCGGAAGGCACGCCTAGCAGCCAAAAACCACCCTCGCGAACGTTCAAAAAATTCTAACTTTGCCCCACGGAGTTTGTTCCATTTTAAATTGTGCACCGAGCTAAGGAATGGCATCAGGAACAATCTAAAAAAAGTCGCATCTCGATATCCCTGGCGGAAGGCACCCCTAGCAGCCAAAAACCACCCTCGCGAACGTTCAAAAAATTCTAACTTTGCCCCACGGAGTTTGTTCCATTTTAAATTGTGCACCGAGCTAAGGAATGGCATCAGGAACAATCTAAAAAAAGTCACATCTCGATATCCCTGGCGGAAGGCACCCCTAGCAGCCAAAAACCACCCTCGCGAACGTTCAAAAAATTCTAACTTTGCCCCACGGAGTTTGTGCCATTTTAAATTGTGCACCGAGCTAAGGAATGGCATCAGGAACAATCTAAAAAAAGTCGCATCTCGATATCCCTGGCGGAAGGCACCCCTAGCAGCCAAAAACCACCCTCGCGAACGTTCAAAAAATTCTAACTTTGCCCCACGGAGTTTGTTCCATTTTAAATTGTGCACCGAGCTAAGGAATGGCATCAGGAACAATCTAAAAAAAGTCGCATCTCGATATCCCTGGCGGAAGGCACCCCTAGCAGCCAAAAACCACCCTCGCGAACGTTCAAAAAATTCTAACTTTGCCCCACGGAGTTTGTTCCATTTTAAATTGTGCACCGAGCTAAGGAATGGCATCAGGAACAATCTAAAAAAAGTCGCATCTCGATATCCCTGGCGGAAGGCACCCCTAGCAGCCAAAAACCACCCTCGCGAACGTTCAAAAAATTCTAGCTTTGCCCCACGGAGTTTGTTCCATTTTAAATTATGCACCGAGCTAAGGAATGGCATCAGGAACAATCTAAAAAAAGTCGCATCTCGATATCCCTGGCGGAAGGCACCCCTAGCAGCCAAAAACCACCCTCGCGAACGTTCAAAAAATTTTAACTTTGCCCCACGGAGTTTGTTCCATTTTAAATTGTGCACCGAGCTAAGGAATGGCATCAGGAACAATCTAAAAAAAGTCGCATCTCGATATCCCTGGCGGAAGGCACGCCTAGCAGCCAAAAACCACCCTCGCGAACGTTCAAAAAATTCTAACTTTGCCCCACGGAGTTTGTTCCATTTTAAATTGTGCACCGAGCTAAGGAATGGCATCAGGAACAATCTAAAAAAAGTCGCATCTCGATATCCCTGGCGGAAGGCACCCCTAGCAGCCAAAAACCACCCTCGCGAACGTTCAAAAAATTCTAACTTTGCCCCACGGAGTTTGTTCCATTTTAAATTGTGCACCGAGCTAAGGAATGGCATCAGGAACAATCTAAAAAAAGTCACATCTCGATATCCCTGGCGGAAGGCACCCCTAGCAGCCAAAAACCACCCTCGCGAACGTTCAAAAAATTCTAACTTTGCCCCACGCAGTTTGTTCCATTTTAAATTGTGCACCGAGCTAAGGAATGGCATCAGGAACAATCTAAAAAAAGTCGCATCTCGATATCCCTGGCGGAAGGCACCCCTAGCAGCCAAAAACCACCCTCGCGAACGTTCAAAAAATTCTAACTTTGCCCCACGGAGTTTGTACCATTTTAAATTGTGCACCGAGCTAAGGAATGGCATCAGGAACAATCTAAAAAAAGTCGCATCTCGATATCCCTGGCGGAAGGCACCCCTAGCAGCCAAAAACCACCCTCGCGAACGTTCAAAAAATTCTAACTTTGCCCCACGGAGTTTGTTCCATTTTAAATTGTGCACCGAGCTAAGGAATGGCATCAGGAACAATCTAAAAAAAGTCGCATCTCGATATCCCTGGCGGAAGGCACCCCTAGCAGCCAAAAACCACCCTCGCGAACGTTCAAAAAATTCTAGCTTTGCCCCACGGAGTTTGTTCCATTTTAAATTATGCACCGAGCTAAGGAATGGCATCAGGAACAATCTAAAAAAAGTCGCATCTCGATATCCCTGGCGGAAGGCACCCCTAGCAGCCAAAAACCACCCTCGCGAACGTTCAAAAAATTCTAACTTTGCCCCACGGAGTTTGTTCCATTTTAAATTGTGCACCGAGCTAAGGAATGGCATCAGGAACAATCTAAAAAAAGTCGCATCTCGATATCCCTGGCGGAAGGCACCCCTAGCAGCCAAAAACCACCCTCGCGAACGTTCAAAAAATTCTAACTTTGCCCCACGGAGTTTGTGCCATTTTAAATTGTGCACCGAGCTAAGGAATGGCATCAGGAACAATCTAAAAAAAGTCGCATCTCGATATCCCTGGCGGAAGGCACACCTAGCAGCCAAAAACCACCCTCGCGAACGTTCAAAAAATTCTAACTTTGCCCCACGGAGTTTGTTCCATTTTAAATTGTGCACCGAGCTAAGGAATGGCATCAGGAACAATCTAAAAAAAGTCGCATCTCGATATCCCTGGCGGAAGGCACCCCTAGCAGCCAAAAACCACCCTCGCGAACGTTCAAAAAATTCTAGCTTTGCCCCACGGAGTTTGTTCCATTTTAAATTGTGCACCGAGCTAAGGAATGGCATCAGGAACAATCTAAAAAAAGTCGCATCTCGATATCCCTGGCGGAAGGCACCTCTAGCAGCCAAAAACCACCCTCGCGAACGTTCTAAAAATTCTAACTTTGCCCGACGGAGTTTGTTCCATTTTAAATTGTGCACCGAGCTAAGGAATGGCATCAGGAACAATCTAAAAAAAGTCGCATCTCGATATCCCTGGCGGAAGGCACCCCTAGCAGCCAAAAACCACCCTCGCGAACGTTCAAAAAATTCTAGCTTTGCCCCACGGAGTTTGTTCCATTTTAAATTGTGCACCGAGCTAAGGAATGGCATCAGGAACAATCTAAAAAAAGTCGCATCTCGATATCCCTGCCGGAAGGCACCCCTAGCAGCCAAAAACCACCCTCGCGAACGTTCAAAAAATTCTAACTTTGCCCCACGGAGTTTGTTCCATTTTAAATTGTGCACCGAGCTAAGGAATGGCATCAGGAACAATCTAAAAAAAGTCGCATCTCGATATCCCTGGCGGAAGGCACCCCTAGCAGCCAAAAACCACCCTCGCGAACGTTCAAAAAATTCTAGCTTTGCCCCACGGAGTTTGTTCCATTTTAAATTATGCACCGAGCTAAGGAATGGCATCAGGAACAATCTAAAAAAAGTCGCATCTCGATATCCCTGGCGGAAGGCACCCCTAGCAGCCAAAAACCACCCTCGCGAACGTTCAAAAAATTTTAACTTTGCCCCACGGAGTTTGTTCCATTTTAAATTGTGCACCGAGCTAAGGAATGGCATCAGGAACAATCTAAAAAAAGTCGCATCTCGATATCCCTGGCGGAAGGCACGCCTAGCAGCCAAAAACCACCCTCGCGAACGTTCAAAAAATTCTAACTTTGCCCCACGGAGTTTGTTCCATTTTAAATTGTGCACCGAGCTAAGGAATGGCATCAGGAACAATCTAAAAAAAGTCGCATCTCGATATCCCTGGCGGAAGGCACCCCTAGCAGCCAAAAACCACCCTCGCGAACGTTCAAAAAATTCTAACTTTGCCCCACGGAGTTTGTTCCATTTTAAATTGTGCACCGAGCTAAGGAATGGCATCAGGAACAATCTAAAAAAAGTCACATCTCGATATCCCTGGCGGAAGGCACCCCTAGCAGCCAAAAACCACCCTCGCGAACGTTCAAAAAATTCTAACTTTGCCCCACGGAGTTTGTTCCATTTTAAATTGTGCACCGAGCTAAGGAATGGCATCAGGAACAATCTAAAAAAAGTCGCATCTCGATATCCCTGGCGGAAGGCACCCCTAGCAGCCAAAAACCACCCTCGCGAACGTTCAAAAAATTCTAACTTTGCCCCACGGAGTTTGTACCATTTTAAATTGTGCACCGAGCTAAGGAATGGCATCAGGAACAATCTAAAAAAAGTCGCATCTCGATATCCCTGGCGGAAGGCACCCCTAGCAGCCAAAAACCACCCTCGCGAACGTTCAAAAAATTCTAACTTTGCCCCACGGAGTTTGTTCCATTTTAAATTGTGCACCGAGCTAAGGAATGGCATCAGGAACAATCTAAAAAAAGTCGCATCTCGATATCCCTGGCGGAAGGCACCCCTAGCAGCCAAAAACCACCCTCGCGAACGTTCAAAAAATTCTAGCTTTGCCCCACGGAGTTTGTTCCATTTTAAATTATGCACCGAGCTAAGGAATGGCATCAGGAACAATCTAAAAAAAGTCGCATCTCGATATCCCTGGCGGAAGGCACCTCTAGCAGCCAAAAACCACCCTCGCGAACGTTCAAAAAATTCTAACTTTGCCCCACGGAGTTTGTTCCATTTTAAATTGTGCACCGAGCTAAGGAATGGCATCAGGAACAATCTAAAAAAAGTCGCATCTCGATATCCCTGGCGGAAGGCACCCCTAGCAGCCAAAAACCACCCTCGCGAACGTTCAAAAAATTCTAGCTTTGCCCCACGGAGTTTGTTCCATTTTAAATTGTGCACCGAGCTAAGGAATGGCATCAGGAACAATCTAAAAAAAGTCGCATCTCGATATCCCTGGCGGAAGGCACCCCTAGCAGCCAAAAACCACCCTCGCGAACGTTCAAAAAATTCTAACTTTGCCCCACGGAGTTTGTTCCATTTTAAATTGTGCACCGAGCTAAGGAATGGCATCAGGAACAATCTAAAAAAAGTCGCATCTCGATATCCCTGGCGGAAGGCACCCCTAGCAGCCAAAAACCACCCTCGCGAACGTTCAAAAAATTCTAACTTTGCCCCACGGAGTTTGTTCCATTTTAAATTGTGCACCGAGCTAAGGAATGGCATCAGGAACAATCTAAAAAAAGTCGCATCTCGATATCCCTGGCGGAAGGCACCCCTAGCAGCCAAAAACCACCCTCGCGAACGTTCAAAAAATTCTAACTTTGCCCCACGGAGTTTGTTCCATTTTAAATTGTGCACCGAGCTAAGGAATGGCATCAGGAACAATCTAAAAAAAGTCGCATCTCGATATCCCTGGCGGAAGGCACCCCTAGCAGCCAAAAACCACCCTCGCGAACGTTCAAAAAATTCTAACTTTGCCCCACGGAGTTTGTTCCATTTTAAATTGTGCACCGAGCTAAGGAATGGCATCAGGAACAATCTAAAAAAAGTCGCATCTCGATATCCCTGGCGGAAGGCACCCCTAGCAGCCAAAAACCACCCTCGCGAACGTTCAAAAAATTCTAACTTTGCCCCACGGAGTTTGTTCCATTTTAAATTGTGCACCGAGCTAAGGAATGGCATCAGGAACAATCTAAAAAAAGTCGCATCTCGATATCCCTGGCGGAAGGCACCCCTAGCAGCCAAAAACCACCCTCGCGAACGTTCAAAAAATTCTAGCTTTGCCCCACGGAGTTTGTTCCATTTTAAATTGTGCACCGAGCTAAGGAATGGCATCAGGAACAATCTAAAAAAAGTCGCATCTCGATATCCCTGGCGGAAGGCACCCCTAGCAGCCAAAAACCACCCTCGCGAACGTTCAAAAAATTCTAACTTTGCCCCACGGAGTTTGTTCCATTTTAAATTGTGCACCGAGCTAAGGAATGGCATCAGGAACAATCTAAAAAAAGTCGCATCTCGATATCCCTGGCGGAAGGCACCCCTAGCAGCCAAAAACCACCCTCGCGAACGTTCAAAAAATTTTAACTTTGCCCCACGGAGTTTGTTCCATTTTAAATTGTGCACCGAGCTAAGGAATGGCATCAGGAACAATCTAAAAAAAGTCGCATCTCGATATCCCTGGCGGAAGGCACGCCTAGCAGCCAAAAACCACCCTCGCGAACGTTCAAAAAATTCTAACTTTGCCCCACGGAGTTTGTTCCATTTTAAATTGTGCACCGAGCTAAGGAATGGCATCAGGAACAATCTAAAAAAAGTCGCATCTCGATATCCCTGGCGGAAGGCACCCCTAGCAGCCAAAAACCACCCTCGCGAACGTTCAAAAAATTCTAACTTTGCCCCACGGAGTTTGTTCCATTTTAAATTGTGCACCGAGCTAAGGAATGGCATCAGGAACAATCTAAAAAAAGTCACATCTCGATATCCCTGGCGGAAGGCACCCCTAGCAGCCAAAAACCACCCTCGCGAACGTTCAAAAAATTCTAACTTTGCCCCACGGAGTTTGTTCCATTTTAAATTGTGCACCGAGCTAAGGAATGGCATCAGGAACAATCTAAAAAAAGTCGCATCTCGATATCCCTGGCGGAAGGCACCCCTAGCAGCCAAAAACCACCCTCGCGAACGTTCAAAAAATTCTAACTTTGCCCCACGGAGTTTGTACCATTTTAAATTGTGCACCGAGCTAAGGAATGGCATCAGGAACAATCTAAAAAAAGTCGCATCTCGATATCCCTGGCGGAAGGCACCCCTAGCAGCCAAAAACCACCCTCGCGAACGTTCAAAAAATTCTAACTTTGCCCCACGGAGTTTGTTCCATTTTAAATTGTGCACCGAGCTAAGGAATGGCATCAGGAACAATCTAAAAAAAGTCGCATCTCGATATCCCTGGCGGAAGGCACCCCTAGCAGCCAAAAACCACCCTCGCGAACGTTCAAAAAATTCTAGCTTTGCCCCACGGAGTTTGTTCCATTTTAAATTATGCACCGAGCTAAGGAATGGCATCAGGAACAATCTAAAAAAAGTCGCATCTCGATATCCCTGGCGGAAGGCACCTCTAGCAGCCAAAAACCACCCTCGCGAACGTTCAAAAAATTCTAACTTTGCCCCACGGAGTTTGTTCCATTTTAAATTGTGCACCGAGCTAAGGAATGGCATCAGGAACAATCTAAAAAAAGTCGCATCTCGATATCCCTGGCGGAAGGCACCCCTAGCAGCCAAAAACCACCCTCGCGAACGTTCAAAAAATTCTAGCTTTGCCCCACGGAGTTTGTTCCATTTTAAATTGTGCACCGAGCTAAGGAATGGCATCAGGAACAATCTAAAAAAAGTCGCATCTCGATATCCCTGGCGGAAGGCACCCCTAGCAGCCAAAAACCACCCTCGCGAACGTTCAAAAAATTCTAACTTTGCCCCACGGAGTTTGTTCCATTTTAAATTGTGCACCGAGCTAAGGAATGGCATCAGGAACAATCTAAAAAAAGTCGCATCTCGATATCCCTGGCGGAAGGCACCCCTAGCAGCCAAAAACCACCCTCGCGAACGTTCAAAAAATTCTAACTTTGCCCCACGGAGTTTGTTCCATTTTAAATTGTGCACCGAGCTAAGGAATGGCATCAGGAACAATCTAAAAAAAGTCGCATCTCGATATCCCTGGCGGAAGGCACCCCTAGCAGCCAAAAACCACCCTCGCGAACGTTCAAAAAATTCTAACTTTGCCCCACGGAGTTTGTTCCATTTTAAATTGTGCACCGAGCTAAGGAATGGCATCAGGAACAATCTAAAAAAAGTCGCATCTCGATATCCCTGGCGGAAGGCACCCCTAGCAGCCAAAAACCACCCTCGCGAACGTTCAAAAAATTCTAACTTTGCCCCACGGAGTTTGTTCCATTTTAAATTGTGCACCGAGCTAAGGAATGGCATCAGGAACAATCTAAAAAAAGTCGCATCTCGATATCCCTGGCGGAAGGCACCCCTAGCAGCCAAAAACCACCCTCGCGAACGTTCAAAAAATTCTAGCTTTGCCCCACGGAGTTTGTTCCATTTTAAATTGTGCACCGAGCTAAGGAATGGCATCAGGAACAATCTAAAAAAAGTCGCATCTCGATATCCCTGGCGGAAGGCACCCCTAGCAGCCAAAAACCACCCTCGCGAACGTTCAAAAAATTCTAACTTTGCCCCACGGAGTTTGTTCCATTTTAAATTGTGCACCGAGCTAAGGAATGGCATCAGGAACAATCTAAAAAAAGTCACATCTCGATATCCCTGGCGGAAGGCACCCCTAGCAGCCAAAAACCACCCTCGCGAACGTTCAAAAAATTCTAACTTTGCCCCACGGAGTTTGTTCCATTTTAAATTGTGCACCGAGCTAAGGAATGGCATCAGGAACAATCTAAAAAAAGTCGCATCTCGATATCCCTGGCGGAAGGCACCCCTAGCAGCCAAAAACCACCCTCGCGAACGTTCAAAAAATTCTAGCTTTGCCCCACGGAGTTTGTTCCATTTTAAATTGTGCACCGAGCTAAGGAATGGCATCAGGAACAATCTAAAAAAAGTCGCATCTCGATATCCCTGGCGGAAGGCACCCCTAGCAGCCAAAAACCACCCTCGCGAACGTTCAAAAAATTCTAACTTTGCCCCACGGAGTTTGCTCCATTTTAAATTGTGCACCGAGCTAAGGAATGGCATCAGGAACAATCTAAAAAAAGTCGCATCTCGATATCCCTGGCGGAAGGCACCCCTAGCAGCCAAAAACCACCCTCGCGAACGTTCAAAAAATTCTAACTTTGCCCCACGGAGTTTGTTCCATTTTAAATTGTGCACCGAGCTAAGGAATGGCATCAGGAAAATCTAAAAAAAGTCGCATCTCGATATCCCTGGCGGAAGGCACCCCTAGCAGCCAAAAACCACCCTCGCGAACGTTCAAAAAATTCTAACTTTGCCCCACGGAGTTTGTTCCATTTTAAATTGTGCACCGAGCTAAGGAATGGCATCAGGAACAATCTAAAAAAAGTCGCATCTCGATATCCCTGGCGGAAGGCACCCCTAGCAGCCAAAAACCACCCTCGCGAACGTTCAAAAAATTCTAGCTTTGCCCCACGGAGTTTGTTCCATTTTAAATTGTGCACCGAGCTAAGGAATGGCATCAGGAACAATCTAAAAAAAGTCGCATCTCGATATCCCTGGCGGAAGGCACCCCTAGCAGCCAAAAACCACCCTCGCGAACGTTCAAAAAATTCTAACTTTGCCCCACGGAGTTTGCTCCATTTTAAATTGTGCACCGAGCTAAGGAATGGCATCAGGAACAATCTAAAAAAAGTCGCATCTCGATATCCCTGGCGGAAGGCACCCCTAGCAGCCAAAAACCACCCTCGCGAACGTTCAAAAAATTCTAACTTTGCCCCACGGAGTTTGTTCCATTTTAAATTGTGCACCGAGCTAAGGAATGGCATCAGGAAAATCTAAAAAAAGTCGCATCTCGATATCCCTGGCGGAAGGCACCCCTAGCAGCCAAAAACCACCCTCGCGAACGTTCAAAAAATTCTAACTTTGCCCCACGGAGTTTGTTCCATTTTAAATTGTGCACCGAGCTAAGGAATGGCATCAGGAACAATCTAAAAAAGGTCGCATCTCGATATCCCTGGCGGAAGGCACCCCTAGCAGCCAAAAACCACCCTCGCGAACGTTCAAAAAATTCTAGCTTTGCCCCACGGAGTTTGTTCCATTTTAAATTGTGCACCGAGCTAAGGAATGGCATCAGGAACAATCTAAAAAAAGTCGCATCTCGATATCCCTGGCGGAAGGCACCCCTAGCAGCCAAAAACCACCCTCGCGAACGTTCAAAAAATTCTAACTTTGCCCCACGGAGTTTGCTCCATTTTAAATTGTGCACCGAGCTAAGGAATGGCATCAGGAACAATCTAAAAAAAGTCGCATCTCGATATCCCTGGCGGAAGGCACCCCTAGCAGCCAAAAACCACCCTCGCGAACGTTCAAAAAATTCTAACTTTGCCCCACGGAGTTTGTTCCATTTTAAATTGTGCACCGAGCTATGGAATGGCATCAGGAAAATCTAAAAAAAGTCGCATCTCGATATCCCTGGCGGAAGGCACCCCTAGCAGCCAAAAACCACCCTCGCGAACGTTCAAAAAATTCTAACTTTGCCCCACGGAGTTTGTTCCATTTTAAATTGTGCACCGAGCTAAGGAATGGCATCAGGAACAATCTAAAAAAAGTCGCATCTCGATATCCCTGGCGGAAGGCACCCCTAGCAGCCAAAAACCACCCTCGCGAACGTTCAAAAAATTCTAGCTTTGCCCCACGGAGTTTGTTCCATTTTAAATTGTGCACCGAGCTAAGGAATGGCATCAGGAACAATCTAAAAAAAGTCGCATCTCGATATCCCTGGCGGAAGGCACCCCTAGCAGCCAAAAACCACCCTCGCGAACGTTCAAAAAATTCTAACTTTGCCCCACGGAGTTTGCTCCATTTTAAATTGTGCACCGAGCTAAGGAATGGCATCAGGAACAATCTAAAAAAAGTCGCATCTCGATATCCCTGGCGGAAGGCACCCCTAGCAGCCAAAAACCACCCTCGCGAACGTTCAAAAAATTCTAACTTTGCCCCACGGAGTTTGTTCCATTTTAAATTGTGCACCGAGCTAAGGAATGGCATCAGGAAAATCTAAAAAAAGTCGCATCTCGATATCCCTGGCGGAAGGCACCCCTAGCAGCCAAAAACCACCCTCGCGAACGTTCAAAAAATTCTAACTTTGCCCCACGGAGTTTGTTCCATTTTAAATTGTGCACCGAGCTAAGGAATGGCATCAGGAACAATCTAAAAAAAGTCGCATCTCGATATCCCTGGCGGAAGGCACCCCTAGCAGCCAAAAACCACCCTCGCGAACGTTCAAAAAATTCTAGCTTTGCCCCACGGAGTTTGTTCCATTTTAAATTGTGCACCGAGCTAAGGAATGGCATCAGGAACAATCTAAAAAAAGTCGCATCTCGATATCCCTGGCGGAAGGCACCCCTAGCAGCCAAAAACCACCCTCGCGAACGTTCAAAAAATTCTAACTTTGCCCCACGGAGTTTGTTCCATTTTAAATTGTGCACCGAGCTAAGGAATGGCATCAGGAACAATCTAAAAAAAGTCACATCTCGATATCCCTGGCGGAAGGCACCCCTAGCAGCCAAAAACCACCCTCGCGAACGTTCAAAAAATTCTAACTTTGCCCCACGGAGTTTGTTCCATTTTAAATTGTGCACCGAGCTAAGGAATGGCATCAGGAACAATCTAAAAAAAGTCGCATCTCGATATCCCTGGCGGAAGGCACCCCTAGCAGCCAAAAACCACCCTCGCGAACGTTCAAAAAATTCTAACTTTGCCCCACGGAGTTTGTTCCATTTTAAATTGTGCACCGAGCTAAGGAATGGCATCAGGAACAATCTAAAAAAAGTCGCATCTCGATATCCCTGGCGGAAGGCACCCCTAGCAGCCAAAAACCACCCTCGCGAACGTTCAAAAAATTCTAACTTTGCCCCACGGAGTTTGTTCCATTTTAAATTGTGCACCGAGCTAAGGAATGGCATCAGGAACAATCTAAAAAAAGTCACATCTCGATATCCCTGGCGGAAGGCACCCCTAGCAGCCAAAAACCACCCTCGCGAACGTTCAAAAAATTCTAGCTTTGCCCCACGGAGTTTGTTCCATTTTAAATTGTGCACCGAGCTAAGGAATGGCATCAGGAACAATCTAAAAAAAGTCGCATCTCGATATCCCTGGCGGAAGGCACCCCTAGCAGCCAAAAACCACCCTCGCGAACGTTCAAAAAATTCTAACTTTGCCCCACGGAGTTTGTTCCATTTTAAATTGTGCACCGAGCTAAGGAATGGCATCAGGAACAATCTAAAAAAAGTCGCATCTCGATATCCCTGGCGGAAGGCACCCCTAGCAGCCAAAAACCACCCTCGCGAACGTTCAAAAAATTCTAACTTTGCCCCACGGAGTTTGTGCCATTTTAAATTGTGCACCGAGCTAAGGAATGGCATCAGGAACAATCTAAAAAAAGTCGCATCTCGATATCCCTGGCGGAAGGCACCCCTAGCAGCCAAAAACCACCCTCGCGAACGTTCAAAAAATTCTAACTTTGCCCCACGGAGTTTGTTCCATTTTAAATTGTGCACCGAGCTAAGGAATGGCATCAGGAACAATCTAAAAAAAGTCGCATCTCGATATCCCTGGCGGAAGGCACCCCTAGCAGCCAAAAACCACCCTCGCGAACGTTCAAAAAATTCTAACTTTGCCCCACGGAGTTTGTTCCATTTTAAATTGTGCACCGAGCTAAGGAATGGCATCAGGAACAATCTAAAAAAAGTCGCATCTCGATATCCCTGGCGGAAGGCACCCCTAGCAGCCAAAAACCACCCTCGCGAACGTTCAAAAAATTATAACTTTGCCCCACGGAGTTTGTTCCATTTTAAATTGTGCACCGAGCTAAGGAATGGCATCAGGAACAATCTAAAAAAAGTCGCATCTCGATATCCCTGGCGGAAGGCACCCCTAGCAGCCAAAAACCACCCTCGCGAACGTTCAAAAAATTCTAACTTTGCCCCACGGAGTTTGTTCCATTTTAAATTGTGCACCGAGCTAAGGAATGGCATCAGGAACAATCTAAAAAAAGTCGCATCTCGATATCCCTGGCGGAAGGCACCCCTAGCAGCCAAAAACCACCCTCGCGAACGTTCAAAAAATTCTAGCTTTGCCCCACGGAGTTTGTTCCATTTTAAATTGTGCACCGAGCTAAGGAATGGCATCAGGAACAATCTAAAAAAAGTCGCATCTCGATATCCCTGGCGGAAGGCACCCCTAGCAGCCAAAAACCACCCTCGCGAACGTTCAAAAAATTCTAACTTTGCCCCACGGAGTTTGTTCCATTTTAAATTGTGCACCGAGCTAAGGAATGGCATCAGGAACAATCTAAAAAAAGTCGCATCTCGATATCCCTGGCGGAAGGCACCCCTAGCAGCCAAAAACCACCCTCGCGAACGTTCAAAAAATTCTAGCTTTGCCCCACGGAGTTTGTTCCATTTTAAATTGTGCACCGAGCTAAGGAATGGCATCAGGAACAATCTAAAAAAAGTCGCATCTCGATATCCCTGGCGGAAGGCACCCCTAGCAGCCAAAAACCACCCTCGCGAACGTTCAAAAAATTCTAACTTTGCCCCACGGAGTTTGTTCCATTTTAAATTGTGCACCGAGCTAAGGAATGGCATCAGGAACAATCTAAAAAAAGTCGCATCTCGATATCCCTGGCGGAAGGCACCCCTAGCAGCCAAAAACCACCCTCGCGAACGTTCAAAAAATTCTAACTTTGCCCCACGGAGTTTGTTCCATTTTAAATTGTGCACCGAGCTAAGGAATGGCATCAGGAACAATCTAAAAAAAGTCGCATCTCGATATCCCTGGCGGAAGGCACCCCTAGCAGCCAAAAACCACCCTCGCGAACGTTCAAAAAATTCTAGCTTTGCCCCACGGAGTTTGTTCCATTTTAAATTGTGCACCGAGCTAAGGAATGGCATCAGGAACAATCTAAAAAAAGTCGCATCTCGATATCCCTGGCGGAAGGCACCTCTAGCAGCCAAAAACCACCCTCGCGAACGTTCAAAAAATTCTAACTTTGCCCCACGGAGTTTGTTCCATTTTAAATTGTGCACCGAGCTAAGGAATGGCATCAGGAACAATCTAAAAAAAGTCGCATCTCGATATCCCTGGCGGAAGGCACCCCTAGCAGCCAAAAACCACCCTCGCGAACGTTCAAAAAATTCTAGCTTTGCCCCACGGAGTTTGTTCCATTTTAAATTGTGCACCGAGCTAAGGAATGGCATCAGGGACAATCAAAAAAAAGTCGCATCTCGATATCCCTGGCGGAAGGCACCCCTAGCAGCCAAAAACCACCCTCGCGAACGTTCAAAAAATTCTAACTTTGCCCCACGGAGTTTGTTCCATTTTAAATTGTGCACCGAGCTAAGGAATGGCATCAGGAACAATCTAAAAAAAGTCACATCTCGATATCCCTGGCGGAAGGCACCCCTAGCAGCCAAAAACCACCCTCGCGAACGTTCAAAAAATTCTAACTTTGCCCCACGGAGTTTGTTCCATTTTAAATTGTGCACCGAGCTAAGGAATGGCATCAGGAACAATCTAAAAAAAGTCGCATCTCGATATCCCTGGCGGAAGGCACCCCTAGCAGCCAAAAACCACCCTCGCGAACGTTCAAAAAATTCTAACTTTGCCCCACGGAGTTTGTTCCATTTTAAATTGTGCACCGAGCTAAGGAATGGCATCAGGAACAATCTAAAAAAAGTCGCATCTCGATATCCCTGGCGGAAGGCACCCCTAGCAGCCAAAAACCACCCTCGCGAACGTTCAAAAAATTCTAACTTTGCCCCACGGAGTTTGTTCCATTTTAAATTCTGCACCGAGCTAAGGAATGGCATCAGGAACAATCTAAAAAAAGTCGCATCTCGATATCCCTGGCGGAAGGCACCCCTAGCAGCCAAAAACCACCCTCGCGAACGTTCAAAAAATTCTAGCTTTGCCCCACGGACTTTGTTCCATTTTAAATTGTGCACCGAGCTAAGGAATGGCATCAGGAACAATCTAAAAAAAGTCGCATCTCGATATCCCTGGCGGAAGGCACCCCTAGCAGCCAAAAACCACCCTCGCGAACGTTCAAAAAATTCTAACTTTGCCCCACGGAGTTTGTTCCATTTTAAATTGTGCACCGAGCTAAGGAATGGCATCAGGAACAATCTAAAAAAAGTCGCATCTCGATATCCCTGGCGGAAGGCACCCCTAGCAGCCAAAAACCACCCTCGCGAACGTTCAAAAAATTCTAACTTTGCCCCACGGAGTTTGTTCCATTTTAAATTGTGCACCGAGCTAAGGAATGGCATCAGGAACAATCTAAAAAAAGTCGCATCTCGATATCCCTGGCGGAAGGCACCCCTAGCAGCCAAAAACCACCCTCGCGAACGTTCAAAAAATTCTAACTTTGCCCCACGGAGTTTGTTCCATTTTAAATTGTGCACCGAGCTAAGGAATGGCATCAGGAACAATCTAAAAAAAGTCGCATCTCGATATCCCTGGCGGAAGGCACCCCTAGCAGCCAAAAACCACCCTCGCGAACGTTCAAAAAATTCTAACTTTGCCCCACGGAGTTTGTTCCATTTTAAATTGTGCACCGAGCTAAGGAATGGCATCAGGAACAATCTAAAAAAAGTCGCATCTCGATATCCCTGGCGGAAGGCACCCCTAGCAGCCAAAAACCACCCTCGCGAACGTTCAAAAAATTCTAACTTTGCCCCACGGAGTTTGTTCCATTTTAAATTGTGCACCGAGCTAAGGAATGGCATCAGGAACAATCTAAAAAAAGTCGCATCTCGATATCCCTGGCGGAAGGCACCCCTAGCAGCCAAAAACCACCCTCGCGAACGTTCAAAAAATTCTAACTTTGCCCCACGGAGTTTGTTCCATTTTAAATTGTGCACCGAGCTAAGGAATGGCATCAGGAACAATCTAAAAAAAGTCGCATCTCGATATCCCTGGCGGAAGGCACCCCTAGCAGCCAAAAACCACCCTCGCGAACGTTCAAAAAATTCTAACTTTGCCCCACGGAGTTTGTTCCATTTTAAATTGTGCACCGAGCTAAGGAATGGCATCAGGAACAATCTAAAAAAAGTCGCATCTCGATATCCCTGGCGGAAGGCACCCCTAGCAGCCAAAAACCACCCTCGCGAACGTTCAAAAAATTCTAACTTTGCCCCACGGAGTTTGTTCCATTTTAAATTGTGCACCGAGCTAAGGAATGGCATCAGGAACAATCTAAAAAAAGTCGCATCTCGATATCCCTGGCGGAAGGCACCCCTAGCAGCCAAAAACCACCCTCGCGAACGTTCAAAAAATTCTAACTTTGCCCCACGGAGTTTGTTCCATTTTAAATTGTGCACCGAGCTAAGGAATGGCATCAGGAACAATCTAAAAAAAGTCGCATCTCGATATCCCTGGCGGAAGGCACCCCTAGCAGCCAAAAACCACCCTCGCGAACGTTCAAAAAATTCTAACTTTGCCCCACGGAGTTTGTTCCATTTTAAATTGTGCACCGAGCTAAGGAATGGCATCAGGAACAATCTAAAAAAAGTCGCATCTCGATATCCCTGGCGGAAGGCACCCCTAGCAGCCAAAAACCACCCTCGCGAACGTTCAAAAAATTCTAACTTTGCCCCACGGAGTTTGTTCCATTTTAAATTGTGCACCGAGCTAAGGAATGGCATCAGGAACAATCTAAAAAAAGTCGCATCTCGATATCCCTGGCGGAAGGCACCCCTAGCAGCCAAAAACCACCCTCGCGAACGTTCAAAAAATTCTAACTTTGCCCCACGGAGTTTGTTCCATTTTAAATTGTGCACCGAGCTAAGGAATGGCATCAGGAACAATCTAAAAAAAGTCGCATCTCGATATCCCTGGCGGAAGGCACCCCTAGCAGCCAAAAACCACCCTCGCGAACGTTCAAAAAATTCTAACTTTGCCCCACGGAGTTTGTTCCATTTTAAATTGTGCACCGAGCTAAGGAATGGCATCAGGAACAATCTAAAAAAAGTCGCATCTCGATATCCCTGGCGGAAGGCACCCCTAGCAGCCAAAAACCACCCTCGCGAACGTTCAAAAAATTCTAACTTTGCCCCACGGAGTTTGTTCCATTTTAAATTGTGCACCGAGCTAAGGAATGGCATCAGGAACAATCTAAAAAAAGTCGCATCTCGATATCCCTGGCGGAAGGCACCCCTAGCAGCCAAAAACCACCCTCGCGAACGTTCAAAAAATTCTAACTTTGCCCCACGGAGTTTGTTCCATTTTAAATTGTGCACCGAGCTAAGGAATGGCATCAGGAACAATCTAAAAAAAGTCGCATCTCGATATCCCTGGCGGAAGGCACCCCTAGCAGCCAAAAACCACCCTCGCGAACGTTCAAAAAATTCTAACTTTGCCCCACGGAGTTTGTTCCATTTTAAATTGTGCACCGAGCTAAGGAATGGCATCAGGAACAATCTAAAAAAAGTCGCATCTCGATATCCCTGGCGGAAGGCACCCCTAGCAGCCAAAAACCACCCTCGCGAACGTTCAAAAAATTCTAACTTTGCCCCACGGAGTTTGTTCCATTTTAAATTGTGCACCGAGCTAAGGAATGGCATCAGGAACAATCTAAAAAAAGTCGCATCTCGATATCCCTGGCGGAAGGCACCCCTAGCAGCCAAAAACCACCCTCGCGAACGTTCAAAAAATTCTAACTTTGCCCCACGGAGTTTGTTCCATTTTAAATTGTGCACCGAGCTAAGGAATGGCATCAGGAACAATCTAAAAAAAGTCGCATCTCGATATCCCTGGCGGAAGGCACCCCTAGCAGCCAAAAACCACCCTCGCGAACGTTCAAAAAATTCTAACTTTGCCCCACGGAGTTTGTTCCATTTTAAATTGTGCACCGAGCTAAGGAATGGCATCAGGAACAATCTAAAAAAAGTCGCATCTCGATATCCCTGGCGGAAGGCACCCCTAGCAGCCAAAAACCACCCTCGCGAACGTTCAAAAAATTCTAACTTTGCCCCACGGAGTTTGTTCCATTTTAAATTGTGCACCGAGCTAAGGAATGGCATCAGGAACAATCTAAAAAAAGTCGCATCTCGATATCCCTGGCGGAAGGCACCCCTAGCAGCCAAAAACCACCCTCGCGAACGTTCAAAAAATTCTAACTTTGCCCCACGGAGTTTGTTCCATTTTAAATTGTGCACCGAGCTAAGGAATGGCATCAGGAACAATCTAAAAAAAGTCGCATCTCGATATCCCTGGCGGAAGGCACCCCTAGCAGCCAAAAACCACCCTCGCGAACGTTCAAAAAATTCTAACTTTGCCCCACGGAGTTTGTTCCATTTTAAATTGTGCACCGAGCTAAGGAATGGCATCAGGAACAATCTAAAAAAAGTCGCATCTCGATATCCCTGGCGGAAGGCACCCCTAGCAGCCAAAAACCACCCTCGCGAACGTTCAAAAAATTCTAACTTTGCCCCACGGAGTTTGTTCCATTTTAAATTGTGCACCGAGCTAAGGAATGGCATCAGGAACAATCTAAAAAAAGTCGCATCTCGATATCCCTGGCGGAAGGCACCCCTAGCAGCCAAAAACCACCCTCGCGAACGTTCAAAAAATTCTAACTTTGCCCCACGGAGTTTGTTCCATTTTAAATTGTGCACCGAGCTAAGGAATGGCATCAGGAACAATCTAAAAAAAGTCGCATCTCGATATCCCTGGCGGAAGGCACCCCTAGCAGCCAAAAACCACCCTCGCGAACGTTCAAAAAATTCTAACTTTGCCCCACGGAGTTTGTTCCATTTTAAATTGTGCACCGAGCTAAGGAATGGCATCAGGAACAATCTAAAAAAAGTCGCATCTCGATATCCCTGGCGGAAGGCACCCCTAGCAGCCAAAAACCACCCTCGCGAACGTTCAAAAAATTCTAACTTTGCCCCACGGAGTTTGTTCCATTTTAAATTGTGCACCGAGCTAAGGAATGGCATCAGGAACAATCTAAAAAAAGTCGCATCTCGATATCCCTGGCGGAAGGCACCCCTAGCAGCCAAAAACCACCCTCGCGAACGTTCAAAAAATTCTAACTTTGCCCCACGGAGTTTGTTCCATTTTAAATTGTGCACCGAGCTAAGGAATGGCATCAGGAACAATCTAAAAAAAGTCGCATCTCGATATCCCTGGCGGAAGGCACCCCTAGCAGCCAAAAACCACCCTCGCGAACGTTCAAAAAATTCTAACTTTGCCCCACGGAGTTTGTTCCATTTTAAATTGTGCACCGAGCTAAGGAATGGCATCAGGAACAATCTAAAAAAAGTCGCATCTCGATATCCCTGGCGGAAGGCACCCCTAGCAGCCAAAAACCACCCTCGCGAACGTTCAAAAAATTCTAACTTTGCCCCACGGAGTTTGTTCCATTTTAAATTGTGCACCGAGCTAAGGAATGGCATCAGGAACAATCTAAAAAAAGTCGCATCTCGATATCCCTGGCGGAAGGCACCCCTAGCAGCCAAAAACCACCCTCGCGAACGTTCAAAAAATTCTAACTTTGCCCCACGGAGTTTGTTCCATTTTAAATTGTGCACCGAGCTAAGGAATGGCATCAGGAACAATCTAAAAAAAGTCGCATCTCGATATCCCTGGCGGAAGGCACCCCTAGCAGCCAAAAACCACCCTCGCGAACGTTCAAAAAATTCTAACTTTGCCCCACGGAGTTTGTTCCATTTTAAATTGTGCACCGAGCTAAGGAATGGCATCAGGAACAATCTAAAAAAAGTCGCATCTCGATATCCCTGGCGGAAGGCACCCCTAGCAGCCAAAAACCACCCTCGCGAACGTTCAAAAAATTCTAACTTTGCCCCACGGAGTTTGTTCCATTTTAAATTGTGCACCGAGCTAAGGAATGGCATCAGGAACAATCTAAAAAAAGTCGCATCTCGATATCCCTGGCGGAAGGCACCCCTAGCAGCCAAAAACCACCCTCGCGAACGTTCAAAAAATTCTAACTTTGCCCCACGGAGTTTGTTCCATTTTAAATTGTGCACCGAGCTAAGGAATGGCATCAGGAACAATCTAAAAAAAGTCGCATCTCGATATCCCTGGCGGAAGGCACCCCTAGCAGCCAAAAACCACCCTCGCGAACGTTCAAAAAATTCTAACTTTGCCCCACGGAGTTTGTTCCATTTTAAATTGTGCACCGAGCTAAGGAATGGCATCAGGAACAATCTAAAAAAAGTCGCATCTCGATATCCCTGGCGGAAGGCACCCCTAGCAGCCAAAAACCACCCTCGCGAACGTTCAAAAAATTCTAACTTTGCCCCACGGAGTTTGTTCCATTTTAAATTGTGCACCGAGCTAAGGAATGGCATCAGGAACAATCTAAAAAAAGTCGCATCTCGATATCCCTGGCGGAAGGCACCCCTAGCAGCCAAAAACCACCCTCGCGAACGTTCAAAAAATTCTAACTTTGCCCCACGGAGTTTGTTCCATTTTAAATTGTGCACCGAGCTAAGGAATGGCATCAGGAACAATCTAAAAAAAGTCGCATCTCGATATCCCTGGCGGAAGGCACCCCTAGCAGCCAAAAACCACCCTCGCGAACGTTCAAAAAATTCTAACTTTGCCCCACGGAGTTTGTTCCATTTTAAATTGTGCACCGAGCTAAGGAATGGCATCAGGAACAATCTAAAAAAAGTCGCATCTCGATATCCCTGGCGGAAGGCACCCCTAGCAGCCAAAAACCACCCTCGCGAACGTTCAAAAAATTATAACTTTGCCCCACGGAGTTTGTTCCATTTTAAATTGTGCACCGAGCTAAGGAATGGCATCAGGAACAATCTAAAAAAAGTCGCATCTCGATATCCCTGGCGGAAGGCACCCCTAGCAGCCAAAAACCACCCTCGCGAACGTTCAAAAAATTCTAACTTTGCCCCACGGAGTTTGTTCCATTTTAAATTGTGCACCGAGCTAAGGAATGGCATCAGGAACAATCTAAAAAAAGTCGCATCTCGATATCCCTGGCGGAAGGCACCCCTAGCAGCCAAAAACCACCCTCGCGAACGTTCAAAAAATTCTAACTTTGCCCCACGGAGTTTGTTCCATTTTAAATTGTGCACCGAGCTAAGGAATGGCATCAGGAACAATCTAAAAAAAGTCGCATCTCGATATCCCTGGCGGAAGGCACCCCTAGCAGCCAAAAACCACCCTCGCGAACGTTCAAAAAATTCTAACTTTGCCCCACGGAGTTTGTTCCATTTTAAATTGTGCACCGAGCTAAGGAATGGCATCAGGAACAATCTAAAAAAAGTCGCATCTCGATATCCCTGGCGGAAGGCACCCCTAGCAGCCAAAAACCACCCTCGCGAACGTTCAAAAAATTCTAACTTTGCCCCACGGAGTTTGTTCCATTTTAAATTGTGCACCGAGCTAAGGAATGGCATCAGGAACAATCTAAAAAAAGTCGCATCTCGATATCCCTGGCGGAAGGCACCCCTAGCAGCCAAAAACCACCCTCGCGAACGTTCAAAAAATTCTAACTTTGCCCCACGGAGTTTGTTCCATTTTAAATTGTGCACCGAGCTAAGGAATGGCATCAGGAACAATCTAAAAAAAGTCGCATCTCGATATCCCTGGCGGAAGGCACCCCTAGCAGCCAAAAACCACCCTCGCGAACGTTCAAAAAATTCTAACTTTGCCCCACGGAGTTTGTTCCATTTTAAATTGTGCACCGAGCTAAGGAATGGCATCAGGAACAATCTAAAAAAAGTCGCATCTCGATATCCCTGGCGGAAGGCACCCCTAGCAGCCAAAAACCACCCTCGCGAACGTTCAAAAAATTCTAACTTTGCCCCACGGAGTTTGTTCCATTTTAAATTGTGCACCGAGCTAAGGAATGGCATCAGGAACAATCTAAAAAAAGTCGCATCTCGATATCCCTGGCGGAAGGCACCCCTAGCAGCCAAAAACCACCCTCGCGAACGTTCAAAAAATTCTAACTTTGCCCCACGGAGTTTGTTCCATTTTAAATTGTGCACCGAGCTAAGGAATGGCATCAGGAACAATCTAAAAAAAGTCGCATCTCGATATCCCTGGCGGAAGGCACCCCTAGCAGCCAAAAACCACCCTCGCGAACGTTCAAAAAATTCTAACTTTGCCCCACGGAGTTTGTTCCATTTTAAATTGTGCACCGAGCTAAGGAATGGCATCAGGAACAATCTAAAAAAAGTCGCATCTCGATATCCCTGGCGGAAGGCACCCCTAGCAGCCAAAAACCACCCTCGCGAACGTTCAAAAAATTCTAACTTTGCCCCACGGAGTTTGTTCCATTTTAAATTGTGCACCGAGCTAAGGAATGGCATCAGGAACAATCTAAAAAAAGTCGCATCTCGATATCCCTGGCGGAAGGCACCCCTAGCAGCCAAAAACCACCCTCGCGAACGTTCAAAAAATTCTAACTTTGCCCCACGGAGTTTGTTCCATTTTAAATTGTGCACCGAGCTAAGGAATGGCATCAGGAACAATCTAAAAAAAGTCGCATCTCGATATCCCTGGCGGAAGGCACCCCTAGCAGCCAAAAACCACCCTCGCGAACGTTCAAAAAATTCTAACTTTGCCCCACGGAGTTTGTTCCATTTTAAATTGTGCACCGAGCTAAGGAATGGCATCAGGAACAATCTAAAAAAAGTCGCATCTCGATATCCCTGGCGGAAGGCACCCCTAGCAGCCAAAAACCACCCTCGCGAACGTTCAAAAAATTCTAACTTTGCCCCACGGAGTTTGTTCCATTTTAAATTGTGCACCGAGCTAAGGAATGGCATCAGGAACAATCTAAAAAAAGTCGCATCTCGATATCCCTGGCGGAAGGCACCCCTAGCAGCCAAAAACCACCCTCGCGAACGTTCAAAAAATTATAACTTTGCCCCACGGAGTTTGTTCCATTTTAAATTGTGCACCGAGCTAAGGAATGGCATCAGGAACAATCTAAAAAAAGTCGCATCTCGATATCCCTGGCGGAAGGCACCCCTAGCAGCCAAAAACCACCCTCGCGAACGTTCAAAAAATTCTAACTTTGCCCCACGGAGTTTGTTCCATTTTAAATTGTGCACCGAGCTAAGGAATGGCATCAGGAACAATCTAAAAAAAGTCGCATCTCGATATCCCTGGCGGAAGGCACCCCTAGCAGCCAAAAACCACCCTCGCGAACGTTCAAAAAATTCTAACTTTGCCCCACGGAGTTTGTTCCATTTTAAATTGTGCACCGAGCTAAGGAATGGCATCAGGAACAATCTAAAAAAAGTCGCATCTCGATATCCCTGGCGGAAGGCACCCCTAGCAGCCAAAAACCACCCTCGCGAACGTTCAAAAAATTCTAACTTTGCCCCACGGAGTTTGTTCCATTTTAAATTGTGCACCGAGCTAAGGAATGGCATCAGGAACAATCTAAAAAAAGTCGCATCTCGATATCCCTGGCGGAAGGCACCCCTAGCAGCCAAAAACCACCCTCGCGAACGTTCAAAAAATTCTAACTTTGCCCCACGGAGTTTGTTCCATTTTAAATTGTGCACCGAGCTAAGGAATGGCATCAGGAACAATCTAAAAAAAGTCGCATCTCGATATCCCTGGCGGAAGGCACCCCTAGCAGCCAAAAACCACCCTCGCGAACGTTCAAAAAATTCTAACTTTGCCCCACGGAGTTTGTTCCATTTTAAATTGTGCACCGAGCTAAGGAATGGCATCAGGAACAATCTAAAAAAAGTCGCATCTCGATATCCCTGGCGGAAGGCACCCCTAGCAGCCAAAAACCACCCTCGCGAACGTTCAAAAAATTCTAACTTTGCCCCACGGAGTTTGTTCCATTTTAAATTGTGCACCGAGCTAAGGAATGGCATCAGGAACAATCTAAAAAAAGTCGCATCTCGATATCCCTGGCGGAAGGCACCCCTAGCAGCCAAAAACCACCCTCGCGAACGTTCAAAAAATTCTAACTTTGCCCCACGGAGTTTGTTCCATTTTAAATTGTGCACCGAGCTAAGGAATGGCATCAGGAACAATCTAAAAAAAGTCGCATCTCGATATCCCTGGCGGAAGGCACCCCTAGCAGCCAAAAACCACCCTCGCGAACGTTCAAAAAATTCTAACTTTGCCCCACGGAGTTTGTTCCATTTTAAATTGTGCACCGAGCTAAGGAATGGCATCAGGAACAATCTAAAAAAAGTCGCATCTCGATATCCCTGGCGGAAGGCACCCCTAGCAGCCAAAAACCACCCTCGCGAACGTTCAAAAAATTCTAACTTTGCCCCACGGAGTTTGTTCCATTTTAAATTGTGCACCGAGCTAAGGAATGGCATCAGGAACAATCTAAAAAAAGTCGCATCTCGATATCCCTGGCGGAAGGCACCCCTAGCAGCCAAAAACCACCCTCGCGAACGTTCAAAAAATTATAACTTTGCCCCACGGAGTTTGTTCCATTTTAAATTGTGCACCGAGCTAAGGAATGGCATCAGGAACAATCTAAAAAAAGTCGCATCTCGATATCCCTGGCGGAAGGCACCCCTAGCAGCCAAAAACCACCCTCGCGAACGTTCAAAAAATTCTAACTTTGCCCCACGGAGTTTGTTCCATTTTAAATTGTGCACCGAGCTAAGGAATGGCATCAGGAACAATCTAAAAAAAGTCGCATCTCGATATCCCTGGCGGAAGGCACCCCTAGCAGCCAAAAACCACCCTCGCGAACGTTCAAAAAATTCTAACTTTGCCCCACGGAGTTTGTTCCATTTTAAATTGTGCACCGAGCTAAGGAATGGCATCAGGAACAATCTAAAAAAAGTCGCATCTCGATATCCCTGGCGGAAGGCACCCCTAGCAGCCAAAAACCACCCTCGCGAACGTTCAAAAAATTCTAACTTTGCCCCACGGAGTTTGTTCCATTTTAAATTGTGCACCGAGCTAAGGAATGGCATCAGGAACAATCTAAAAAAAGTCGCATCTCGATATCACTGGCGGAAGGCACCCCTAGCAGCCAAAAACCACCCTCGCGAACGTTCAAAAAATTCTAACTTTGCCCCACGGAGTTTGTTCCATTTTAAATTGTGCACCGAGCTAAGGAATGGCATCAGGAACAATCTAAAAAAAGTCGCATCTCGATATCCCTGGCGGAAGGCACCCCTAGCAGCCAAAAACCACCCTCGCGAACGTTCAAAAAATTCTAACTTTGCCCCACGGAGTTTGTTCCATTTTAAATTGTGCACCGAGCTAAGGAATGGCATCAGGAACAATCTAAAAAAAGTCGCATCTCGATATCCCTGGCGGAAGGCACCCCTAGCAGCCAAAAACCACCCTCGCGAACGTTCAAAAAATTCTAACTTTGCCCCACGGAGTTTGTTCCATTTTAAATTGTGCACCGAGCTAAGGAATGGCATCAGGAACAATCTAAAAAAAGTCGCATCTCGATATCCCTGGCGGAAGGCACCCCTAGCAGCCAAAAACCACCCTCGCGAACGTTCAAAAAATTCTAACTTTGCCCCACGGAGTTTGTTCCATTTTAAATTGTGCACCGAGCTAAGGAATGGCATCAGGAACAATCTAAAAAAAGTCGCATCTCGATATCCCTGGCGGAAGGCACCCCTAGCAGCCAAAAACCACCCTCGCGAACGTTCAAAAAATTCTAACTTTGCCCCACGGAGTTTGTTCCATTTTAAATTGTGCACCGAGCTAAGGAATGGCATCAGGAACAATCTAAAAAAAGTCGCATCTCGATATCCCTGGCGGAAGGCACCCCTAGCAGCCAAAAACCACCCTCGCGAACGTTCAAAAAATTCTAACTTTGCCCCACGGAGTTTGTTCCATTTTAAATTGTGCACCGAGCTAAGGAATGGCATCAGGAACAATCTAAAAAAAGTCGCATCTCGATATCCCTGGCGGAAGGCACCCCTAGCAGCCAAAAACCACCCTCGCGAACGTTCAAAAAATTCTAACTTTGCCCCACGGAGTTTGTTCCATTTTAAATTGTGCACCGAGCTAAGGAATGGCATCAGGAACAATCTAAAAAAAGTCGCATCTCGATATCCCTGGCGGAAGGCACCCCTAGCAGCCAAAAACCACCCTCGCGAACGTTCAAAAAATTCTAACTTTGCCCCACGGAGTTTGTTCCATTTTAAATTGTGCACCGAGCTAAGGAATGGCATCAGGAACAATCTAAAAAAAGTCGCATCTCGATATCCCTGGCGGAAGGCACCCCTAGCAGCCAAAAACCACCCTCGCGAACGTTCAAAAAATTCTAACTTTGCCCCACGGAGTTTGTTCCATTTTAAATTGTGCACCGAGCTAAGGAATGGCATCAGGAACAATCTAAAAAAAGTCGCATCTCGATATCCCTGGCGGAAGGCACCCCTAGCAGCCAAAAACCACCCTCGCGAACGTTCAAAAAATTCTAACTTTGCCCCACGGAGTTTGTTCCATTTTAAATTGTGCACCGAGCTAAGGAATGGCATCAGGAACAATCTAAAAAAAGTCGCATCTCGATATCCCTGGCGGAAGGCACCCCTAGCAGCCAAAAACCACCCTCGCGAACGTTCAAAAAATTCTAACTTTGCCCCACGGAGTTTGTTCCATTTTAAATTGTGCACCGAGCTAAGGAATGGCATCAGGAACAATCTAAAAAAAGTCGCATCTCGATATCCCTGGCGGAAGGCACCCCTAGCAGCCAAAAACCACCCTCGCGAACGTTCAAAAAATTCTAACTTTGCCCCACGGAGTTTGTTCCATTTTAAATTGTGCACCGAGCTAAGGAATGGCATCAGGAACAATCTAAAAAAAGTCGCATCTCGATATCCCTGGCGGAAGGCACCCCTAGCAGCCAAAAACCACCCTCGCGAACGTTCAAAAAATTCTAACTTTGCCCCACGGAGTTTGTTCCATTTTAAATTGTGCACCGAGCTAAGGAATGGCATCAGGAACAATCTAAAAAAAGTCGCATCTCGATATCCCTGGCGGAAGGCACCCCTAGCAGCCAAAAACCACCCTCGCGAACGTTCAAAAAATTCTAACTTTGCCCCACGGAGTTTGTTCCATTTTAAATTGTGCACCGAGCTAAGGAATGGCATCAGGAACAATCTAAAAAAAGTCGCATCTCGATATCCCTGGCGGAAGGCACCCCTAGCAGCCAAAAACCACCCTCGCGAACGTTCAAAAAATTCTAACTTTGCCCCACGGAGTTTGTTCCATTTTAAATTGTGCACCGAGCTAAGGAATGGCATCAGGAACAATCTAAAAAAAGTCGCATCTCGATATCCCTGGCGGAAGGCACCCCTAGCAGCCAAAAACCACCCTCGCGAACGTTCAAAAAATTCTAACTTTGCCCCACGGAGTTTGTTCCATTTTAAATTGTGCACCGAGCTAAGGAATGGCATCAGGAACAATCTAAAAAAAGTCGCATCTCGATATCCCTGGCGGAAGGCACCCCTAGCAGCCAAAAACCACCCTCGCGAACGTTCAAAAAATTCTAACTTTGCCCCACGGAGTTTGTTCCATTTTAAATTGTGCACCGAGCTAAGGAATGGCATCAGGAACAATCTAAAAAAAGTCGCATCTCGATATCCCTGGCGGAAGGCACCCCTAGCAGCCAAAAACCACCCTCGCGAACGTTCAAAAAATTCTAACTTTGCCCCACGGAGTTTGTTCCATTTTAAATTGTGCACCGAGCTAAGGAATGGCATCAGGAACAATCTAAAAAAAGTCGCATCTCGATATCCCTGGCGGAAGGCACCCCTAGCAGCCAAAAACCACCCTCGCGAACGTTCAAAAAATTATAACTTTGCCCCACGGAGTTTGTTCCATTTTAAATTGTGCACCGAGCTAAGGAATGGCATCAGGAACAATCTAAAAAAAGTCGCATCTCGATATCCCTGGCGGAAGGCACCCCTAGCAGCCAAAAACCACCCTCGCGAACGTTCAAAAAATTCTAACTTTGCCCCACGGAGTTTGTTCCATTTTAAATTGTGCACCGAGCTAAGGAATGGCATCAGGAACAATCTAAAAAAAGTCGCATCTCGATATCCCTGGCGGAAGGCACCCCTAGCAGCCAAAAACCACCCTCGCGAACGTTCAAAAAATTCTAACTTTGCCCCACGGAGTTTGTTCCATTTTAAATTGTGCACCGAGCTAAGGAATGGCATCAGGAACAATCTAAAAAAAGTCGCATCTCGATATCCCTGGCGGAAGGCACCCCTAGCAGCCAAAAACCACCCTCGCGAACGTTCAAAAAATTCTAACTTTGCCCCACGGAGTTTGTTCCATTTTAAATTGTGCACCGAGCTAAGGAATGGCATCAGGAACAATCTAAAAAAAGTCGCATCTCGATATCACTGGCGGAAGGCACCCCTAGCAGCCAAAAACCACCCTCGCGAACGTTCAAAAAATTCTAACTTTGCCCCACGGAGTTTGTTCCATTTTAAATTGTGCACCGAGCTAAGGAATGGCATCAGGAACAATCTAAAAAAAGTCGCATCTCGATATCCCTGGCGGAAGGCACCCCTAGCAGCCAAAAACCACCCTCGCGAACGTTCAAAAAATTCTAACTTTGCCCCACGGAGTTTGTTCCATTTTAAATTGTGCACCGAGCTAAGGAATGGCATCAGGAACAATCTAAAAAAAGTCGCATCTCGATATCCCTGGCGGAAGGCACCCCTAGCAGCCAAAAACCACCCTCGCGAACGTTCAAAAAATTCTAACTTTGCCCCACGGAGTTTGTTCCATTTTAAATTGTGCACCGAGCTAAGGAATGGCATCAGGAACAATCTAAAAAAAGTCGCATCTCGATATCCCTGGCGGAAGGCACCCCTAGCAGCCAAAAACCACCCTCGCGAACGTTCAAAAAATTCTAACTTTGCCCCACGGAGTTTGTTCCATTTTAAATTGTGCACCGAGCTAAGGAATGGCATCAGGAACAATCTAAAAAAAGTCGCATCTCGATATCCCTGGCGGAAGGCACCCCTAGCAGCCAAAAACCACCCTCGCGAACGTTCAAAAAATTCTAACTTTGCCCCACGGAGTTTGTTCCATTTTAAATTGTGCACCGAGCTAAGGAATGGCATCAGGAACAATCTAAAAAAAGTCGCATCTCGATATCCCTGGCGGAAGGCACCCCTAGCAGCCAAAAACCACCCTCGCGAACGTTCAAAAAATTCTAACTTTGCCCCACGGAGTTTGTTCCATTTTAAATTGTGCACCGAGCTAAGGAATGGCATCAGGAACAATCTAAAAAAAGTCGCATCTCGATATCCCTGGCGGAAGGCACCCCTAGCAGCCAAAAACCACCCTCGCGAACGTTCAAAAAATTCTAACTTTGCCCCACGGAGTTTGTTCCATTTTAAATTGTGCACCGAGCTAAGGAATGGCATCAGGAACAATCTAAAAAAAGTCGCATCTCGATATCCCTGGCGGAAGGCACCCCTAGCAGCCAAAAACCACCCTCGCGAACGTTCAAAAAATTCTAACTTTGCCCCACGGAGTTTGTTCCATTTTAAATTGTGCACCGAGCTAAGGAATGGCATCAGGAACAATCTAAAAAAAGTCGCATCTCGATATCCCTGGCGGAAGGCACCCCTAGCAGCCAAAAACCACCCTCGCGAACGTTCAAAAAATTCTAACTTTGCCCCACGGAGTTTGTTCCATTTTAAATTGTGCACCGAGCTAAGGAATGGCATCAGGAACAATCTAAAAAAAGTCGCATCTCGATATCCCTGGCGGAAGGCACCCCTAGCAGCCAAAAACCACCCTCGCGAACGTTCAAAAAATTCTAACTTTGCCCCACGGAGTTTGTTCCATTTTAAATTGTGCACCGAGCTAAGGAATGGCATCAGGAACAATCTAAAAAAAGTCGCATCTCGATATCCCTGGCGGAAGGCACCCCTAGCAGCCAAAAACCACCCTCGCGAACGTTCAAAAAATTCTAACTTTGCCCCACGGAGTTTGTTCCATTTTAAATTGTGCACCGAGCTAAGGAATGGCATCAGGAACAATCTAAAAAAAGTCGCATCTCGATATCCCTGGCGGAAGGCACCCCTAGCAGCCAAAAACCACCCTCGCGAACGTTCAAAAAATTCTAACTTTGCCCCACGGAGTTTGTTCCATTTTAAATTGTGCACCGAGCTAAGGAATGGCATCAGGAACAATCTAAAAAAAGTCGCATCTCGATATCCCTGGCGGAAGGCACCCCTAGCAGCCAAAAACCACCCTCGCGAACGTTCAAAAAATTCTAACTTTGCCCCACGGAGTTTGTTCCATTTTAAATTGTGCACCGAGCTAAGGAATGGCATCAGGAACAATCTAAAAAAAGTCGCATCTCGATATCCCTGGCGGAAGGCACCCCTAGCAGCCAAAAACCACCCTCGCGAACGTTCAAAAAATTCTAACTTTGCCCCACGGAGTTTGTTCCATTTTAAATTGTGCACCGAGCTAAGGAATGGCATCAGGAACAATCTAAAAAAAGTCGCATCTCGATATCCCTGGCGGAAGGCACCCCTAGCAGCCAAAAACCACCCTCGCGAACGTTCAAAAAATTCTAACTTTGCCCCACGGAGTTTGTTCCATTTTAAATTGTGCACCGAGCTAAGGAATGGCATCAGGAACAATCTAAAAAAAGTCGCATCTCGATATCCCTGGCGGAAGGCACCCCTAGCAGCCAAAAACCACCCTCGCGAACGTTCAAAAAATTATAACTTTGCCCCACGGAGTTTGTTCCATTTTAAATTGTGCACCGAGCTAAGGAATGGCATCAGGAACAATCTAAAAAAAGTCGCATCTCGATATCCCTGGCGGAAGGCACCCCTAGCAGCCAAAAACCACCCTCGCGAACGTTCAAAAAATTCTAACTTTGCCCCACGGAGTTTGTTCCATTTTAAATTGTGCACCGAGCTAAGGAATGGCATCAGGAACAATCTAAAAAAAGTCGCATCTCGATATCCCTGGCGGAAGGCACCCCTAGCAGCCAAAAACCACCCTCGCGAACGTTCAAAAAATTCTAACTTTGCCCCACGGAGTTTGTTCCATTTTAAATTGTGCACCGAGCTAAGGAATGGCATCAGGAACAATCTAAAAAAAGTCGCATCTCGATATCCCTGGCGGAAGGCACCCCTAGCAGCCAAAAACCACCCTCGCGAACGTTCAAAAAATTCTAACTTTGCCCCACGGAGTTTGTTCCATTTTAAATTGTGCACCGAGCTAAGGAATGGCATCAGGAACAATCTAAAAAAAGTCGCATCTCGATATCCCTGGCGGAAGGCACCCCTAGCAGCCAAAAACCACCCTCGCGAACGTTCAAAAAATTCTAACTTTGCCCCACGGAGTTTGTTCCATTTTAAATTGTGCACCGAGCTAAGGAATGGCATCAGGAACAATCTAAAAAAAGTCGCATCTCGATATCCCTGGCGGAAGGCACCCCTAGCAGCCAAAAACCACCCTCGCGAACGTTCAAAAAATTCTAACTTTGCCCCACGGAGTTTGTTCCATTTTAAATTGTGCACCGAGCTAAGGAATGGCATCAGGAACAATCTAAAAAAAGTCGCATCTCGATATCCCTGGCGGAAGGCACCCCTAGCAGCCAAAAACCACCCTCGCGAACGTTCAAAAAATTCTAACTTTGCCCCACGGAGTTTGTTCCATTTTAAATTGTGCACCGAGCTAAGGAATGGCATCAGGAACAATCTAAAAAAAGTCGCATCTCGATATCCCTGGCGGAAGGCACCCCTAGCAGCCAAAAACCACCCTCGCGAACGTTCAAAAAATTCTAACTTTGCCCCACGGAGTTTGTTCCATTTTAAATTGTGCACCGAGCTAAGGAATGGCATCAGGAACAATCTAAAAAAAGTCGCATCTCGATATCCCTGGCGGAAGGCACCCCTAGCAGCCAAAAACCACCCTCGCGAACGTTCAAAAAATTCTAACTTTGCCCCACGGAGTTTGTTCCATTTTAAATTGTGCACCGAGCTAAGGAATGGCATCAGGAACAATCTAAAAAAAGTCGCATCTCGATATCCCTGGCGGAAGGCACCCCTAGCAGCCAAAAACCACCCTCGCGAACGTTCAAAAAATTCTAACTTTGCCCCACGGAGTTTGTTCCATTTTAAATTGTGCACCGAGCTAAGGAATGGCATCAGGAACAATCTAAAAAAAGTCGCATCTCGATATCCCTGGCGGAAGGCACCCCTAGCAGCCAAAAACCACCCTCGCGAACGTTCAAAAAATTCTAACTTTGCCCCACGGAGTTTGTTCCATTTTAAATTGTGCACCGAGCTAAGGAATGGCATCAGGAACAATCTAAAAAAAGTCGCATCTCGATATCCCTGGCGGAAGGCACCCCTAGCAGCCAAAAACCACCCTCGCGAACGTTCAAAAAATTCTAACTTTGCCCCACGGAGTTTGTTCCATTTTAAATTGTGCACCGAGCTAAGGAATGGCATCAGGAACAATCTAAAAAAAGTCGCATCTCGATATCCCTGGCGGAAGGCACCCCTAGCAGCCAAAAACCACCCTCGCGAACGTTCAAAAAATTCTAACTTTGCCCCACGGAGTTTGTTCCATTTTAAATTGTGCACCGAGCTAAGGAATGGCATCAGGAACAATCTAAAAAAAGTCGCATCTCGATATCCCTGGCGGAAGGCACCCCTAGCAGCCAAAAACCACCCTCGCGAACGTTCAAAAAATTCTAACTTTGCCCCACGGAGTTTGTTCCATTTTAAATTGTGCACCGAGCTAAGGAATGGCATCAGGAACAATCTAAAAAAAGTCGCATCTCGATATCCCCGGCGGAAGGCACCCCTAGCAGCCAAAAACCACCCTCGCGAACGTTCAAAAAATTCTAACTTTGCCCCACGGAGTTTGTTCCATTTTAAATTGTGCACCGAGCTAAGGAATGGCATCAGGAACAATCTAAAAAAAGTCGCATCTCGATATCCCTGGCGGAAGGCACCCCTAGCAGCCAAAAACCACCCTCGCGAACGTTCAAAAAATTCTAACTTTGCCCCACGGAGTTTGTTCCATTTTAAATTGTGCACCGAGCTAAGGAATGGCATCAGGAACAATCTAAAAAAAGTCGCATCTCGATATCCCTGGCGGAAGGCACCCCTAGCAGCCAAAAACCACCCTCGCGAACGTTCAAAAAATTCTAACTTTGCCCCACGGAGTTTGTTCCATTTTAAATTGTGCACCGAGCTAAGGAATGGCATCAGGAACAATCTAAAAAAAGTCGCATCTCGATATCCCTGGCGGAAGGCACCCCTAGCAGCCAAAAACCACCCTCGCGAACGTTCAAAAAATTCTAACTTTGCCCCACGGAGTTTGTTCCATTTTAAATTGTGCACCGAGCTAAGGAATGGCATCAGGAACAATCTAAAAAAAGTCGCATCTCGATATCCCTGGCGGAAGGCACCCCTAGCAGCCAAAAACCACCCTCGCGAACGTTCAAAAAATTCTAACTTTGCCCCACGGAGTTTGTTCCATTTTAAATTGTGCACCGAGCTAAGGAATGGCATCAGGAACAATCTAAAAAAAGTCGCATCTCGATATCCCTGGCGGAAGGCACCCCTAGCAGCCAAAAACCACCCTCGCGAACGTTCAAAAAATTCTAACTTTGCCCCACGGAGTTTGTTCCATTTTAAATTGTGCACCGAGCTAAGGAATGGCATCAGGAACAATCTAAAAAAAGTCGCATCTCGATATCCCTGGCGGAAGGCACCCCTAGCAGCCAAAAACCACCCTCGCGAACGTTCAAAAAATTCTAACTTTGCCCCACGGAGTTTGTTCCATTTTAAATTGTGCACCGAGCTAAGGAATGGCATCAGGAACAATCTAAAAAAAGTCGCATCTCGATATCCCTGGCGGAAGGCACCCCTAGCAGCCAAAAACCACCCTCGCGAACGTTCAAAAAATTCTAACTTTGCCCCACGGAGTTTGTTCCATTTTAAATTGTGCACCGAGCTAAGGAATGGCATCAGGAACAATCTAAAAAAAGTCGCATCTCGATATCCCTGGCGGAAGGCACCCCTAGCAGCCAAAAACCACCCTCGCGAACGTTCAAAAAATTCTAACTTTGCCCCACGGAGTTTGTTCCATTTTAAATTGTGCACCGAGCTAAGGAATGGCATCAGGAACAATCTAAAAAAAGTCGCATCTCGATATCCCTGGCGGAAGGCACCCCTAGCAGCCAAAAACCACCCTCGCGAACGTTCAAAAAATTCTAACTTTGCCCCACGGAGTTTGTTCCATTTTAAATTGTGCACCGAGCTAAGGAATGGCATCAGGAACAATCTAAAAAAAGTCGCATCTCGATATCCCTGGCGGAAGGCACCCCTAGCAGCCAAAAACCACCCTCGCGAACGTTCAAAAAATTCTAACTTTGCCCCACGGAGTTTGTTCCATTTTAAATTGTGCACCGAGCTAAGGAATGGCATCAGGAACAATCTAAAAAAAGTCGCATCTCGATATCCCTGGCGGAAGGCACCCCTAGCAGCCAAAAACCACCCTCGCGAACGTTCAAAAAATTCTAACTTTGCCCCACGGAGTTTGTTCCATTTTAAATTGTGCACCGAGCTAAGGAATGGCATCAGGAACAATCTAAAAAAAGTCGCATCTCGATATCCCTGGCGGAAGGCACCCCTAGCAGCCAAAAACCACCCTCGCGAACGTTCAAAAAATTCTAACTTTGCCCCACGGAGTTTGTTCCATTTTAAATTGTGCACCGAGCTAAGGAATGGCATCAGGAACAATCTAAAAAAAGTCGCATCTCGATATCCCTGGCGGAAGGCACCCCTAGCAGCCAAAAACCACCCTCGCGAACGTTCAAAAAATTCTAACTTTGCCCCACGGAGTTTGTTCCATTTTAAATTGTGCACCGAGCTAAGGAATGGCATCAGGAACAATCTAAAAAAAGTCGCATCTCGATATCCCTGGCGGAAGGCACCCCTAGCAGCCAAAAACCACCCTCGCGAACGTTCAAAAAATTCTAACTTTGCCCCACGGAGTTTGTTCCATTTTAAATTGTGCACCGAGCTAAGGAATGGCATCAGGAACAATCTAAAAAAAGTCGCATCTCGATATCCCTGGCGGAAGGCACCCCTAGCAGCCAAAAACCACCCTCGCGAACGTTCAAAAAATTCTAACTTTGCCCCACGGAGTTTGTTCCATTTTAAATTGTGCACCGAGCTAAGGAATGGCATCAGGAACAATCTAAAAAAAGTCGCATCTCGATATCCCTGGCGGAAGGCACCCCTAGCAGCCAAAAACCACCCTCGCGAACGTTCAAAAAATTCTAACTTTGCCCCACGGAGTTTGTTCCATTTTAAATTGTGCACCGAGCTAAGGAATGGCATCAGGAACAATCTAAAAAAAGTCGCATCTCGATATCCCTGGCGGAAGGCACCCCTAGCAGCCAAAAACCACCCTCGCGAACGTTCAAAAAATTCTAACTTTGCCCCACGGAGTTTGTTCCATTTTAAATTGTGCACCGAGCTAAGGAATGGCATCAGGAACAATCTAAAAAAAGTCGCATCTCGATATCCCTGGCGGAAGGCACCCCTAGCAGCCAAAAACCACCCTCGCGAACGTTCAAAAAATTCTAACTTTGCCCCACGGAGTTTGTTCCATTTTAAATTGTGCACCGAGCTAAGGAATGGCATCAGGAACAATCTAAAAAAAGTCGCATCTCGATATCCCTGGCGGAAGGCACCCCTAGCAGCCAAAAACCACCCTCGCGAACGTTCAAAAAATTCTAACTTTGCCCCACGGAGTTTGTTCCATTTTAAATTGTGCACCGAGCTAAGGAATGGCATCAGGAACAATCTAAAAAAAGTCGCATCTCGATATCCCTGGCGGAAGGCACCCCTAGCAGCCAAAAACCACCCTCGCGAACGTTCAAAAAATTCTAACTTTGCCCCACGGAGTTTGTTCCATTTTAAATTGTGCACCGAGCTAAGGAATGGCATCAGGAACAATCTAAAAAAAGTCGCATCTCGATATCCCTGGCGGAAGGCACCCCTAGCAGCCAAAAACCACCCTCGCGAACGTTCAAAAAATTCTAACTTTGCCCCACGGAGTTTGTTCCATTTTAAATTGTGCACCGAGCTAAGGAATGGCATCAGGAACAATCTAAAAAAAGTCGCATCTCGATATCCCTGGCGGAAGGCACCCCTAGCAGCCAAAAACCACCCTCGCGAACGTTCAAAAAATTCTAACTTTGCCCCACGGAGTTTGTTCCATTTTAAATTGTGCACCGAGCTAAGGAATGGCATCAGGAACAATCTAAAAAAAGTCGCATCTCGATATCCCTGGCGGAAGGCACCCCTAGCAGCCAAAAACCACCCTCGCGAACGTTCAAAAAATTCTAACTTTGCCCCACGGAGTTTGTTCCATTTTAAATTGTGCACCGAGCTAAGGAATGGCATCAGGAACAATCTAAAAAAAGTCGCATCTCGATATCCCTGGCGGAAGGCACCCCTAGCAGCCAAAAACCACCCTCGCGAACGTTCAAAAAATTCTAACTTTGCCCCACGGAGTTTGTTCCATTTTAAATTGTGCACCGAGCTAAGGAATGGCATCAGGAACAATCTAAAAAAAGTCGCATCTCGATATCCCTGGCGGAAGGCACCCCTAGCAGCCAAAAACCACCCTCGCGAACGTTCAAAAAATTCTAACTTTGCCCCACGGAGTTTGTTCCATTTTAAATTGTGCACCGAGCTAAGGAATGGCATCAGGAACAATCTAAAAAAAGTCGCATCTCGATATCCCTGGCGGAAGGCACCCCTAGCAGCCAAAAACCACCCTCGCGAACGTTCAAAAAATTCTAACTTTGCCCCACGGAGTTTGTTCCATTTTAAATTGTGCACCGAGCTAAGGAATGGCATCAGGAACAATCTAAAAAAAGTCGCATCTCGATATCCCTGGCGGAAGGCACCCCTAGCAGCCAAAAACCACCCTCGCGAACGTTCAAAAAATTCTAACTTTGCCCCACGGAGTTTGTTCCATTTTAAATTGTGCACCGAGCTAAGGAATGGCATCAGGAACAATCTAAAAAAAGTCGCATCTCGATATCCCTGGCGGAAGGCACCCCTAGCAGCCAAAAACCACCCTCGCGAACGTTCAAAAAATTCTAACTTTGCCCCACGGAGTTTGTTCCATTTTAAATTGTGCACCGAGCTAAGGAATGGCATCAGGAACAATCTAAAAAAAGTCGCATCTCGATATCCCTGGCGGAAGGCACCCCTAGCAGCCAAAAACCACCCTCGCGAACGTTCAAAAAATTCTAACTTTGCCCCACGGAGTTTGTTCCATTTTAAATTGTGCACCGAGCTAAGGAATGGCATCAGGAACAATCTAAAAAAAGTCGCATCTCGATATCCCTGGCGGAAGGCACCCCTAGCAGCCAAAAACCACCCTCGCGAACGTTCAAAAAATTCTAACTTTGCCCCACGGAGTTTGTTCCATTTTAAATTGTGCACCGAGCTAAGGAATGGCATCAGGAACAATCTAAAAAAAGTCGCATCTCGATATCCCTGGCGGAAGGCACCCCTAGCAGCCAAAAACCACCCTCGCGAACGTTCAAAAAATTCTAACTTTGCCCCACGGAGTTTGTTCCATTTTAAATTGTGCACCGAGCTAAGGAATGGCATCAGGAACAATCTAAAAAAAGTCGCATCTCGATATCCCTGGCGGAAGGCACCCCTAGCAGCCAAAAACCACCCTCGCGAACGTTCAAAAAATTCTAACTTTGCCCCACGGAGTTTGTTCCATTTTAAATTGTGCACCGAGCTAAGGAATGGCATCAGGAACAATCTAAAAAAAGTCGCATCTCGATATCCCTGGCGGAAGGCACCCCTAGCAGCCAAAAACCACCCTCGCGAACGTTCAAAAAATTCTAACTTTGCCCCACGGAGTTTGTTCCATTTTAAATTGTGCACCGAGCTAAGGAATGGCATCAGGAACAATCTAAAAAAAGTCGCATCTCGATATCCCTGGCGGAAGGCACCCCTAGCAGCCAAAAACCACCCTCGCGAACGTTCAAAAAATTCTAACTTTGCCCCACGGAGTTTGTTCCATTTTAAATTGTGCACCGAGCTAAGGAATGGCATCAGGAACAATCTAAAAAAAGTCGCATCTCGATATCCCTGGCGGAAGGCACCCCTAGCAGCCAAAAACCACCCTCGCGAACGTTCAAAAAATTCTAACTTTGCCCCACGGAGTTTGTTCCATTTTAAATTGTGCACCGAGCTAAGGAATGGCATCAGGAACAATCTAAAAAAAGTCGCATCTCGATATCCCTGGCGGAAGGCACCCCTAGCAGCCAAAAACCACCCTCGCGAACGTTCAAAAAATTCTAACTTTGCCCCACGGAGTTTGTTCCATTTTAAATTGTGCACCGAGCTAAGGAATGGCATCAGGAACAATCTAAAAAAAGTCGCATCTCGATATCCCTGGCGGAAGGCACCCCTAGCAGCCAAAAACCACCCTCGCGAACGTTCAAAAAATTCTAACTTTGCCCCACGGAGTTTGTTCCATTTTAAATTGTGCACCGAGCTAAGGAATGGCATCAGGAACAATCTAAAAAAAGTCGCATCTCGATATCCCTGGCGGAAGGCACCCCTAGCAGCCAAAAACCACCCTCGCGAACGTTCAAAAAATTCTAACTTTGCCCCACGGAGTTTGTTCCATTTTAAATTGTGCACCGAGCTAAGGAATGGCATCAGGAACAATCTAAAAAAAGTCGCATCTCGATATCCCTGGCGGAAGGCACCCCTAGCAGCCAAAAACCACCCTCGCGAACGTTCAAAAAATTCTAACTTTGCCCCACGGAGTTTGTTCCATTTTAAATTGTGCACCGAGCTAAGGAATGGCATCAGGAACAATCTAAAAAAAGTCGCATCTCGATATCCCTGGCGGAAGGCACCCCTAGCAGCCAAAAACCACCCTCGCGAACGTTCAAAAAATTCTAACTTTGCCCCACGGAGTTTGTTCCATTTTAAATTGTGCACCGAGCTAAGGAATGGCATCAGGAACAATCTAAAAAAAGTCGCATCTCGATATCCCTGGCGGAAGGCACCCCTAGCAGCCAAAAACCACCCTCGCGAACGTTCAAAAAATTCTAACTTTGCCCCACGGAGTTTGTTCCATTTTAAATTGTGCACCGAGCTAAGGAATGGCATCAGGAACAATCTAAAAAAAGTCGCATCTCGATATCCCTGGCGGAAGGCACCCCTAGCAGCCAAAAACCACCCTCGCGAACGTTCAAAAAATTCTAACTTTGCCCCACGGAGTTTGTTCCATTTTAAATTGTGCACCGAGCTAAGGAATGGCATCAGGAACAATCTAAAAAAAGTCGCATCTCGATATCCCTGGCGGAAGGCACCCCTAGCAGCCAAAAACCACCCTCGCGAACGTTCAAAAAATTCTAACTTTGCCCCACGGAGTTTGTTCCATTTTAAATTGTGCACCGAGCTAAGGAATGGCATCAGGAACAATCTAAAAAAAGTCGCATCTCGATATCCCTGGCGGAAGGCACCCCTAGCAGCCAAAAACCACCCTCGCGAACGTTCAAAAAATTCTAACTTTGCCCCACGGAGTTTGTTCCATTTTAAATTGTGCACCGAGCTAAGGAATGGCATCAGGAACAATCTAAAAAAAGTCGCATCTCGATATCCCTGGCGGAAGGCACCCCTAGCAGCCAAAAACCACCCTCGCGAACGTTCAAAAAATTCTAACTTTGCCCCACGGAGTTTGTTCCATTTTAAATTGTGCACCGAGCTAAGGAATGGCATCAGGAACAATCTAAAAAAAGTCGCATCTCGATATCCCTGGCGGAAGGCACCCCTAGCAGCCAAAAACCACCCTCGCGAACGTTCAAAAAATTCTAACTTTGCCCCACGGAGTTTGTTCCATTTTAAATTGTGCACCGAGCTAAGGAATGGCATCAGGAACAATCTAAAAAAAGTCGCATCTCGATATCCCTGGCGGAAGGCACCCCTAGCAGCCAAAAACCACCCTCGCGAACGTTCAAAAAATTCTAACTTTGCCCCACGGAGTTTGTTCCATTTTAAATTGTGCACCGAGCTAAGGAATGGCATCAGGAACAATCTAAAAAAAGTCGCATCTCGATATCCCTGGCGGAAGGCACCCCTAGCAGCCAAAAACCACCCTCGCGAACGTTCAAAAAATTCTAACTTTGCCCCACGGAGTTTGTTCCATTTTAAATTGTGCACCGAGCTAAGGAATGGCATCAGGAACAATCTAAAAAAAGTCGCATCTCGATATCCCTGGCGGAAGGCACCCCTAGCAGCCAAAAACCACCCTCGCGAACGTTCAAAAAATTCTAACTTTGCCCCACGGAGTTTGTTCCATTTTAAATTGTGCACCGAGCTAAGGAATGGCATCAGGAACAATCTAAAAAAAGTCGCATCTCGATATCCCTGGCGGAAGGCACCCCTAGCAGCCAAAAACCACCCTCGCGAACGTTCAAAAAATTCTAACTTTGCCCCACGGAGTTTGTTCCATTTTAAATTGTGCACCGAGCTAAGGAATGGCATCAGGAACAATCTAAAAAAAGTCGCATCTCGATATCCCTGGCGGAAGGCACCCCTAGCAGCCAAAAACCACCCTCGCGAACGTTCAAAAAATTCTAACTTTGCCCCACGGAGTTTGTTCCATTTTAAATTGTGCACCGAGCTAAGGAATGGCATCAGGAACAATCTAAAAAAAGTCGCATCTCGATATCCCTGGCGGAAGGCACCCCTAGCAGCCAAAAACCACCCTCGCGAACGTTCAAAAAATTCTAACTTTGCCCCACGGAGTTTGTTCCATTTTAAATTGTGCACCGAGCTAAGGAATGGCATCAGGAACAATCTAAAAAAAGTCGCATCTCGATATCCCTGGCGGAAGGCACCCCTAGCAGCCAAAAACCACCCTCGCGAACGTTCAAAAAATTCTAACTTTGCCCCACGGAGTTTGTTCCATTTTAAATTGTGCACCGAGCTAAGGAATGGCATCAGGAACAATCTAAAAAAAGTCGCATCTCGATATCCCTGGCGGAAGGCACCCCTAGCAGCCAAAAACCACCCTCGCGAACGTTCAAAAAATTCTAACTTTGCCCCACGGAGTTTGTTCCATTTTAAATTGTGCACCGAGCTAAGGAATGGCATCAGGAACAATCTAAAAAAAGTCGCATCTCGATATCCCTGGCGGAAGGCACCCCTAGCAGCCAAAAACCACCCTCGCGAACGTTCAAAAAATTCTAACTTTGCCCCACGGAGTTTGTTCCATTTTAAATTGTGCACCGAGCTAAGGAATGGCATCAGGAACAATCTAAAAAAAGTCGCATCTCGATATCCCTGGCGGAAGGCACCCCTAGCAGCCAAAAACCACCCTCGCGAACGTTCAAAAAATTCTAACTTTGCCCCACGGAGTTTGTTCCATTTTAAATTGTGCACCGAGCTAAGGAATGGCATCAGGAACAATCTAAAAAAAGTCGCATCTCGATATCCCTGGCGGAAGGCACCCCTAGCAGCCAAAAACCACCCTCGCGAACGTTCAAAAAATTCTAACTTTGCCCCACGGAGTTTGTTCCATTTTAAATTGTGCACCGAGCTAAGGAATGGCATCAGGAACAATCTAAAAAAAGTCGCATCTCGATATCCCTGGCGGAAGGCACCCCTAGCAGCCAAAAACCACCCTCGCGAACGTTCAAAAAATTCTAACTTTGCCCCACGGAGTTTGTTCCATTTTAAATTGTGCACCGAGCTAAGGAATGGCATCAGGAACAATCTAAAAAAAGTCGCATCTCGATATCCCTGGCGGAAGGCACCCCTAGCAGCCAAAAACCACCCTCGCGAACGTTCAAAAAATTCTAACTTTGCCCCACGGAGTTTGTTCCATTTTAAATTGTGCACCGAGCTAAGGAATGGCATCAGGAACAATCTAAAAAAAGTCGCATCTCGATATCCCTGGCGGAAGGCACCCCTAGCAGCCAAAAACCACCCTCGCGAACGTTCAAAAAATTCTAACTTTGCCCCACGGAGTTTGTTCCATTTTAAATTGTGCACCGAGCTAAGGAATGGCATCAGGAACAATCTAAAAAAAGTCGCATCTCGATATCCCTGGCGGAAGGCACCCCTAGCAGCCAAAAACCACCCTCGCGAACGTTCAAAAAATTCTAACTTTGCCCCACGGAGTTTGTTCCATTTTAAATTGTGCACCGAGCTAAGGAATGGCATCAGGAACAATCTAAAAAAAGTCGCATCTCGATATCCCTGGCGGAAGGCACCCCTAGCAGCCAAAAACCACCCTCGCGAACGTTCAAAAAATTCTAACTTTGCCCCACGGAGTTTGTTCCATTTTAAATTGTGCACCGAGCTAAGGAATGGCATCAGGAACAATCTAAAAAAAGTCGCATCTCGATATCCCTGGCGGAAGGCACCCCTAGCAGCCAAAAACCACCCTCGCGAACGTTCAAAAAATTCTAACTTTGCCCCACGGAGTTTGTTCCATTTTAAATTGTGCACCGAGCTAAGGAATGGCATCAGGAACAATCTAAAAAAAGTCGCATCTCGATATCCCTGGCGGAAGGCACCCCTAGCAGCCAAAAACCACCCTCGCGAACGTTCAAAAAATTCTAACTTTGCCCCACGGAGTTTGTTCCATTTTAAATTGTGCACCGAGCTAAGGAATGGCATCAGGAACAATCTAAAAAAAGTCGCATCTCGATATCACTGGCGGAAGGCACCCCTAGCAGCCAAAAACCACCCTCGCGAACGTTCAAAAAATTCTAACTTTGCCCCACGGAGTTTGTTCCATTTTAAATTGTGCACCGAGCTAAGGAATGGCATCAGGAACAATCTAAAAAAAGTCGCATCTCGATATCCCTGGCGGAAGGCACCCCTAGCAGCCAAAAACCACCCTCGCGAACGTTCAAAAAATTCTAACTTTGCCCCACGGAGTTTGTTCCATTTTAAATTGTGCACCGAGCTAAGGAATGGCATCAGGAACAATCTAAAAAAAGTCGCATCTCGATATCCCTGGCGGAAGGCACCCCTAGCAGCCAAAAACCACCCTCGCGAACGTTCAAAAAATTCTAACTTTGCCCCACGGAGTTTGTTCCATTTTAAATTGTGCACCGAGCTAAGGAATGGCATCAGGAACAATCTAAAAAAAGTCGCATCTCGATATCCCTGGCGGAAGGCACCCCTAGCAGCCAAAAACCACCCTCGCGAACGTTCAAAAAATTCTAACTTTGCCCCACGGAGTTTGTTCCATTTTAAATTGTGCACCGAGCTAAGGAATGGCATCAGGAACAATCTAAAAAAAGTCGCATCTCGATATCCCTGGCGGAAGGCACCCCTAGCAGCCAAAAACCACCCTCGCGAACGTTCAAAAAATTCTAACTTTGCCCCACGGAGTTTGTTCCATTTTAAATTGTGCACCGAGCTAAGGAATGGCATCAGGAACAATCTAAAAAAAGTCGCATCTCGATATCCCTGGCGGAAGGCACCCCTAGCAGCCAAAAACCACCCTCGCGAACGTTCAAAAAATTCTAACTTTGCCCCACGGAGTTTGTTCCATTTTAAATTGTGCACCGAGCTAAGGAATGGCATCAGGAACAATCTAAAAAAAGTCGCATCTCGATATCCCTGGCGGAAGGCACCCCTAGCAGCCAAAAACCACCCTCGCGAACGTTCAAAAAATTCTAACTTTGCCCCACGGAGTTTGTTCCATTTTAAATTGTGCACCGAGCTAAGGAATGGCATCAGGAACAATCTAAAAAAAGTCGCATCTCGATATCCCTGGCGGAAGGCACCCCTAGCAGCCAAAAACCACCCTCGCGAACGTTCAAAAAATTCTAACTTTGCCCCACGGAGTTTGTTCCATTTTAAATTGTGCACCGAGCTAAGGAATGGCATCAGGAACAATCTAAAAAAAGTCGCATCTCGATATCCCTGGCGGAAGGCACCCCTAGCAGCCAAAAACCACCCTCGCGAACGTTCAAAAAATTCTAACTTTGCCCCACGGAGTTTGTTCCATTTTAAATTGTGCACCGAGCTAAGGAATGGCATCAGGAACAATCTAAAAAAAGTCGCATCTCGATATCCCTGGCGGAAGGCACCCCTAGCAGCCAAAAACCACCCTCGCGAACGTTCAAAAAATTCTAACTTTGCCCCACGGAGTTTGTTCCATTTTAAATTGTGCACCGAGCTAAGGAATGGCATCAGGAACAATCTAAAAAAAGTCGCATCTCGATATCCCTGGCGGAAGGCACCCCTAGCAGCCAAAAACCACCCTCGCGAACGTTCAAAAAATTCTAACTTTGCCCCACGGAGTTTGTTCCATTTTAAATTGTGCACCGAGCTAAGGAATGGCATCAGGAACAATCTAAAAAAAGTCGCATCTCGATATCCCTGGCGGAAGGCACCCCTAGCAGCCAAAAACCACCCTCGCGAACGTTCAAAAAATTCTAACTTTGCCCCACGGAGTTTGTTCCATTTTAAATTGTGCACCGAGCTAAGGAATGGCATCAGGAACAATCTAAAAAAAGTCGCATCTCGATATCCCTGGCGGAAGGCACCCCTAGCAGCCAAAAACCACCCTCGCGAACGTTCAAAAAATTCTAACTTTGCCCCACGGAGTTTGTTCCATTTTAAATTGTGCACCGAGCTAAGGAATGGCATCAGGAACAATCTAAAAAAAGTCGCATCTCGATATCCCTGGCGGAAGGCACCCCTAGCAGCCAAAAACCACCCTCGCGAACGTTCAAAAAATTCTAACTTTGCCCCACGGAGTTTGTTCCATTTTAAATTGTGCACCGAGCTAAGGAATGGCATCAGGAACAATCTAAAAAAAGTCGCATCTCGATATCCCTGGCGGAAGGCACCCCTAGCAGCCAAAAACCACCCTCGCGAACGTTCAAAAAATTCTAACTTTGCCCCACGGAGTTTGTTCCATTTTAAATTGTGCACCGAGCTAAGGAATGGCATCAGGAACAATCTAAAAAAAGTCGCATCTCGATATCCCTGGCGGAAGGCACCCCTAGCAGCCAAAAACCACCCTCGCGAACGTTCAAAAAATTCTAACTTTGCCCCACGGAGTTTGTTCCATTTTAAATTGTGCACCGAGCTAAGGAATGGCATCAGGAACAATCTAAAAAAAGTCGCATCTCGATATCCCTGGCGGAAGGCACCCCTAGCAGCCAAAAACCACCCTCGCGAACGTTCAAAAAATTCTAACTTTGCCCCACGGAGTTTGTTCCATTTTAAATTGTGCACCGAGCTAAGGAATGGCATCAGGAACAATCTAAAAAAAGTCGCATCTCGATATCCCTGGCGGAAGGCACCCCTAGCAGCCAAAAACCACCCTCGCGAACGTTCAAAAAATTCTAACTTTGCCCCACGGAGTTTGTTCCATTTTAAATTGTGCACCGAGCTAAGGAATGGCATCAGGAACAATCTAAAAAAAGTCGCATCTCGATATCCCTGGCGGAAGGCACCCCTAGCAGCCAAAAACCACCCTCGCGAACGTTCAAAAAATTCTAACTTTGCCCCACGGAGTTTGTTCCATTTTAAATTGTGCACCGAGCTAAGGAATGGCATCAGGAACAATCTAAAAAAAGTCGCATCTCGATATCCCTGGCGGAAGGCACCCCTAGCAGCCAAAAACCACCCTCGCGAACGTTCAAAAAATTCTAACTTTGCCCCACGGAGTTTGTTCCATTTTAAATTGTGCACCGAGCTAAGGAATGGCATCAGGAACAATCTAAAAAAAGTCGCATCTCGATATCCCTGGCGGAAGGCACCCCTAGCAGCCAAAAACCACCCTCGCGAACGTTCAAAAAATTCTAACTTTGCCCCACGGAGTTTGTTCCATTTTAAATTGTGCACCGAGCTAAGGAATGGCATCAGGAACAATCTAAAAAAAGTCGCATCTCGATATCCCTGGCGGAAGGCACCCCTAGCAGCCAAAAACCACCCTCGCGAACGTTCAAAAAATTCTAACTTTGCCCCACGGAGTTTGTTCCATTTTAAATTGTGCACCGAGCTAAGGAATGGCATCAGGAACAATCTAAAAAAAGTCGCATCTCGATATCCCTGGCGGAAGGCACCCCTAGCAGCCAAAAACCACCCTCGCGAACGTTCAAAAAATTCTAACTTTGCCCCACGGAGTTTGTTCCATTTTAAATTGTGCACCGAGCTAAGGAATGGCATCAGGAACAATCTAAAAAAAGTCGCATCTCGATATCCCTGGCGGAAGGCACCCCTAGCAGCCAAAAACCACCCTCGCGAACGTTCAAAAAATTCTAACTTTGCCCCACGGAGTTTGTTCCATTTTAAATTGTGCACCGAGCTAAGGAATGGCATCAGGAACAATCTAAAAAAAGTCGCATCTCGATATCCCTGGCGGAAGGCACCCCTAGCAGCCAAAAACCACCCTCGCGAACGTTCAAAAAATTCTAACTTTGCCCCACGGAGTTTGTTCCATTTTAAATTGTGCACCGAGCTAAGGAATGGCATCAGGAACAATCTAAAAAAAGTCGCATCTCGATATCCCTGGCGGAAGGCACCCCTAGCAGCCAAAAACCACCCTCGCGAACGTTCAAAAAATTCTAACTTTGCCCCACGGAGTTTGTTCCATTTTAAATTGTGCACCGAGCTAAGGAATGGCATCAGGAACAATCTAAAAAAAGTCGCATCTCGATATCCCTGGCGGAAGGCACCCCTAGCAGCCAAAAACCACCCTCGCGAACGTTCAAAAAATTCTAACTTTGCCCCACGGAGTTTGTTCCATTTTAAATTGTGCACCGAGCTAAGGAATGGCATCAGGAACAATCTAAAAAAAGTCGCATCTCGATATCCCTGGCGGAAGGCACCCCTAGCAGCCAAAAACCACCCTCGCGAACGTTCAAAAAATTCTAACTTTGCCCCACGGAGTTTGTTCCATTTTAAATTGTGCACCGAGCTAAGGAATGGCATCAGGAACAATCTAAAAAAAGTCGCATCTCGATATCCCTGGCGGAAGGCACCCCTAGCAGCCAAAAACCACCCTCGCGAACGTTCAAAAAATTCTAACTTTGCCCCACGGAGTTTGTTCCATTTTAAATTGTGCACCGAGCTAAGGAATGGCATCAGGAACAATCTAAAAAAAGTCGCATCTCGATATCCCTGGCGGAAGGCACCCCTAGCAGCCAAAAACCACCCTCGCGAACGTTCAAAAAATTCTAACTTTGCCCCACGGAGTTTGTTCCATTTTAAATTGTGCACCGAGCTAAGGAATGGCATCAGGAACAATCTAAAAAAAGTCGCATCTCGATATCCCTGGCGGAAGGCACCCCTAGCAGCCAAAAACCACCCTCGCGAACGTTCAAAAAATTCTAACTTTGCCCCACGGAGTTTGTTCCATTTTAAATTGTGCACCGAGCTAAGGAATGGCATCAGGAACAATCTAAAAAAAGTCGCATCTCGATATCCCTGGCGGAAGGCACCCCTAGCAGCCAAAAACCACCCTCGCGAACGTTCAAAAAATTCTAACTTTGCCCCACGGAGTTTGTTCCATTTTAAATTGTGCACCGAGCTAAGGAATGGCATCAGGAACAATCTAAAAAAAGTCGCATCTCGATATCCCTGGCGGAAGGCACCCCTAGCAGCCAAAAACCACCCTCGCGAACGTTCAAAAAATTCTAACTTTGCCCCACGGAGTTTGTTCCATTTTAAATTGTGCACCGAGCTAAGGAATGGCATCAGGAACAATCTAAAAAAAGTCGCATCTCGATATCCCTGGCGGAAGGCACCCCTAGCAGCCAAAAACCACCCTCGCGAACGTTCAAAAAATTCTAACTTTGCCCCACGGAGTTTGTTCCATTTTAAATTGTGCACCGAGCTAAGGAATGGCATCAGGAACAATCTAAAAAAAGTCGCATCTCGATATCCCTGGCGGAAGGCACCCCTAGCAGCCAAAAACCACCCTCGCGAACGTTCAAAAAATTCTAACTTTGCCCCACGGAGTTTGTTCCATTTTAAATTGTGCACCGAGCTAAGGAATGGCATCAGGAACAATCTAAAAAAAGTCGCATCTCGATATCCCTGGCGGAAGGCACCCCTAGCAGCCAAAAACCACCCTCGCGAACGTTCAAAAAATTCTAACTTTGCCCCACGGAGTTTGTTCCATTTTAAATTGTGCACCGAGCTAAGGAATGGCATCAGGAACAATCTAAAAAAAGTCGCATCTCGATATCCCTGGCGGAAGGCACCCCTAGCAGCCAAAAACCACCCTCGCGAACGTTCAAAAAATTCTAACTTTGCCCCACGGAGTTTGTTCCATTTTAAATTGTGCACCGAGCTAAGGAATGGCATCAGGAACAATCTAAAAAAAGTCGCATCTCGATATCCCTGGCGGAAGGCACCCCTAGCAGCCAAAAACCACCCTCGCGAACGTTCAAAAAATTCTAACTTTGCCCCACGGAGTTTGTTCCATTTTAAATTGTGCACCGAGCTAAGGAATGGCATCAGGAACAATCTAAAAAAAGTCGCATCTCGATATCCCTGGCGGAAGGCACCCCTAGCAGCCAAAAACCACCCTCGCGAACGTTCAAAAAATTCTAACTTTGCCCCACGGAGTTTGTTCCATTTTAAATTGTGCACCGAGCTAAGGAATGGCATCAGGAACAATCTAAAAAAAGTCGCATCTCGATATCCCTGGCGGAAGGCACCCCTAGCAGCCAAAAACCACCCTCGCGAACGTTCAAAAAATTCTAACTTTGCCCCACGGAGTTTGTTCCATTTTAAATTGTGCACCGAGCTAAGGAATGGCATCAGGAACAATCTAAAAAAAGTCGCATCTCGATATCCCTGGCGGAAGGCACCCCTAGCAGCCAAAAACCACCCTCGCGAACGTTCAAAAAATTCTAACTTTGCCCCACGGAGTTTGTTCCATTTTAAATTGTGCACCGAGCTAAGGAATGGCATCAGGAACAATCTAAAAAAAGTCGCATCTCGATATCCCTGGCGGAAGGCACCCCTAGCAGCCAAAAACCACCCTCGCGAACGTTCAAAAAATTCTAACTTTGCCCCACGGAGTTTGTTCCATTTTAAATTGTGCACCGAGCTAAGGAATGGCATCAGGAACAATCTAAAAAAAGTCGCATCTCGATATCCCTGGCGGAAGGCACCCCTAGCAGCCAAAAACCACCCTCGCGAACGTTCAAAAAATTCTAACTTTGCCCCACGGAGTTTGTTCCATTTTAAATTGTGCACCGAGCTAAGGAATGGCATCAGGAACAATCTAAAAAAAGTCGCATCTCGATATCCCTGGCGGAAGGCACCCCTAGCAGCCAAAAACCACCCTCGCGAACGTTCAAAAAATTCTAACTTTGCCCCACGGAGTTTGTTCCATTTTAAATTGTGCACCGAGCTAAGGAATGGCATCAGGAACAATCTAAAAAAAGTCGCATCTCGATATCCCTGGCGGAAGGCACCCCTAGCAGCCAAAAACCACCCTCGCGAACGTTCAAAAAATTCTAACTTTGCCCCACGGAGTTTGTTCCATTTTAAATTGTGCACCGAGCTAAGGAATGGCATCAGGAACAATCTAAAAAAAGTCGCATCTCGATATCCCTGGCGGAAGGCACCCCTAGCAGCCAAAAACCACCCTCGCGAACGTTCAAAAAATTCTAACTTTGCCCCACGGAGTTTGTTCCATTTTAAATTGTGCACCGAGCTAAGGAATGGCATCAGGAACAATCTAAAAAAAGTCGCATCTCGATATCCCTGGCGGAAGGCACCCCTAGCAGCCAAAAACCACCCTCGCGAACGTTCAAAAAATTCTAACTTTGCCCCACGGAGTTTGTTCCATTTTAAATTGTGCACCGAGCTAAGGAATGGCATCAGGAACAATCTAAAAAAAGTCGCATCTCGATATCCCTGGCGGAAGGCACCCCTAGCAGCCAAAAACCACCCTCGCGAACGTTCAAAAAATTCTAACTTTGCCCCACGGAGTTTGTTCCATTTTAAATTGTGCACCGAGCTAAGGAATGGCATCAGGAACAATCTAAAAAAAGTCGCATCTCGATATCCCTGGCGGAAGGCACCCCTAGCAGCCAAAAACCACCCTCGCGAACGTTCAAAAAATTCTAACTTTGCCCCACGGAGTTTGTTCCATTTTAAATTGTGCACCGAGCTAAGGAATGGCATCAGGAACAATCTAAAAAAAGTCGCATCTCGATATCCCTGGCGGAAGGCACCCCTAGCAGCCAAAAACCACCCTCGCGAACGTTCAAAAAATTCTAACTTTGCCCCACGGAGTTTGTTCCATTTTAAATTGTGCACCGAGCTAAGGAATGGCATCAGGAACAATCTAAAAAAAGTCGCATCTCGATATCCCTGGCGGAAGGCACCCCTAGCAGCCAAAAACCACCCTCGCGAACGTTCAAAAAATTCTAACTTTGCCCCACGGAGTTTGTTCCATTTTAAATTGTGCACCGAGCTAAGGAATGGCATCAGGAACAATCTAAAAAAAGTCGCATCTCGATATCCCTGGCGGAAGGCACCCCTAGCAGCCAAAAACCACCCTCGCGAACGTTCAAAAAATTCTAACTTTGCCCCACGGAGTTTGTTCCATTTTAAATTGTGCACCGAGCTAAGGAATGGCATCAGGAACAATCTAAAAAAAGTCGCATCTCGATATCCCTGGCGGAAGGCACCCCTAGCAGCCAAAAACCACCCTCGCGAACGTTCAAAAAATTCTAACTTTGCCCCACGGAGTTTGTTCCATTTTAAATTGTGCACCGAGCTAAGGAATGGCATCAGGAACAATCTAAAAAAAGTCGCATCTCGATATCCCTGGCGGAAGGCACCCCTAGCAGCCAAAAACCACCCTCGCGAACGTTCAAAAAATTCTAACTTTGCCCCACGGAGTTTGTTCCATTTTAAATTGTGCACCGAGCTAAGGAATGGCATCAGGAACAATCTAAAAAAAGTCGCATCTCGATATCCCTGGCGGAAGGCACCCCTAGCAGCCAAAAACCACCCTCGCGAACGTTCAAAAAATTCTAACTTTGCCCCACGGAGTTTGTTACATTTTAAATTGTGCACCGAGCTAAGGAATGGCATCAGGAACAATCTAAAAAAAGTCGCATCTCGATATCCCTGGCGGAAGGCACCCCTAGCAGCCAAAAACCACCCTCGCGAACGTTCAAAAAATTCTAACTTTGCCCCACGGAGTTTGTTACATTTTAAATTGTGCACCGAGCTAAGGAATGGCATCAGGAACAATCTAAAAAAAGTCGCATCTCGATATCCCTGGCGGAAGGCACCCCTAGCAGCCAAAAACCACCCTCGCGAACGTTCAAAAAATTCTAACTTTGCCCCACAGAGTTTGTTACATTTTAAATTGTGCACCGAGCTAAGGAATGGCATCAGGAACAATCTAAAAAAAGTCGCATCTCGATATCCCTGGCGGAAGGCACCCCTAGCAGCCAAAAACCACCCTCGCGAACGTTCAAAAAATTCTAACTTTGCCCCACGGAGTTTGTTACATTTTAAATTGTGCACCGAGCTAAGGAATGGCATCAGGAACAATCTAAAAAAAGTCGCATCTCGATATCCCTGGCGGAAGGCACCCCTAGCAGCCAAAAACCACCCTCGCGAACGTTCAAAAAATTCTAACTTTGCCCCACGGAGTTTGTTCCATTTTAAATTGTGCACCGAGCTAAGGAATGGCATCAGGAACAATCTAAAAAAAGTCGCATCTCGATATCCCTGGCGGAAGGCACCCCTAGCAGCCAAAAACCACCCTCGCGAACGTTCAAAAAATTCTAACTTTGCCCCACGGAGTTTGTTCCATTTTAAATTGTGCACCGAGCTAAGGAATGGCATCAGGAACAATCTAAAAAAAGTCGCATCTCGATATCCCTGGCGGAAGGCACCCCTAGCAGCCAAAAACCACCCTCGCGAACGTTCAAAAAATTCTAAATTTGCCCCACGGAGTTTGTTCCATTTTAAATTGTGCACCGAGCTAAGGAATGGCATCAGGAACAATCTAAAAAAAGTCGCATCTCGATATCCCTGGCGGAAGGCACCCCTAGCAGCCAAAAACCACCCTCGCGAACGTTCAAAAAATTCTAACTTTGCCCCACGGAGTTTGTTCCATTTTAAATTGTGCACCGAGCTAAGGAATGGCATCAGGAACAATCTAAAAAAAGTCGCATCTCGATATCCCTGGCGGAAGGCACCCCTAGCAGCCAAAAACCACCCTCGCGAACGTTCAAAAAATTCTAACTTTGCCCCACGGAGTTTGTTCCATTTTAAATTGTGCACCGAGCTAAGGAATGGCATCAGGAACAATCTAAAAAAAGTCGCATCTCGATATCCCTGGCGGAAGGCACCCCTAGCAGCCAAAAACCACCCTCGCGAACGTTCAAAAAATTCTAACTTTGCCCCACGGAGTTTGTTCCATTTTAAATTGTGCACCGAGCTAAGGAATGGCATCAGGAACAATCTAAAAAAAGTCGCATCTCGATATCCCTGGCGGAAGGCACCCCTAGCAGCCAAAAACCACCCTCGCGAACGTTCAAAAAATTCTAACTTTGCCCCACGGAGTTTGTTCCATTTTAAATTGTGCACCGAGCTAAGGAATGGCATCAGGAACAATCTAAAAAAAGTCGCATCTCGATATCCCTGGCGGAAGGCACCCCTAGCAGCCAAAAACCACCCTCGCGAACGTTCAAAAAATTCTAAATTTGCCCCACGGAGTTTGTTCCATTTTAAATTGTGCACCGAGCTAAGGAATGGCATCAGGAACAATCTAAAAAAAGTCGCATCTCGATATCCCTGGCGGAAGGCACCCCTAGCAGCCAAAAACCACCCTCGCGAACGTTCAAAAAATTCTAACTTTGCCCCACGGAGTTTGTTCCATTTTAAATTGTGCACCGAGCTAAGGAATGGCATCAGGAACAATCTAAAAAAAGTCGCATCTCGATATCCCTGGCGGAAGGCACCCCTAGCAGCCAAAAACCACCCTCGCGAACGTTCAAAAAATTCTAACTTTGCCCCACGGAGTTTGTTCCATTTTAAATTGTGCACCGAGCTAAGGAATGGCATCAGGAACAATCTAAAAAAAGTCGCATCTCGATATCCCTGGCGGAAGGCACCCCTAGCAGCCAAAAACCACCCTCGCGAACGTTCAAAAAATTCTAACTTTGCCCCACGGAGTTTGTTCCATTTTAAATTGTGCACCGAGCTAAGGAATGGCATCAGGAACAATCTAAAAAAAGTCGCATCTCGATATCCCTGGCGGAAGGCACCCCTAGCAGCCAAAAACCACCCTCGCGAACGTTCAAAAAATTCTAACTTTGCCCCACGGAGTTTGTTCCATTTTAAATTGTGCACCGAGCTAAGGAATGGCATCAGGAACAATCTAAAAAAAGTCGCATCTCGATATCCCTGGCGGAAGGCACCCCTAGCAGCCAAAAACCACCCTCGCGAACGTTCAAAAAATTCTAACTTTGCCCCACGGAGTTTGTTCCATTTTAAATTGTGCACCGAGCTAAGGAATGGCATCAGGAACAATCTAAAAAAAGTCGCATCTCGATATCCCTGGCGGAAGGCACCCCTAGCAGCCAAAAACCACCCTCGCGAACGTTCAAAAAATTCTAACTTTGCCCCACGGAGTTTGTTCCATTTTAAATTGTGCACCGAGCTAAGGAATGGCATCAGGAACAATCTAAAAAAAGTCGCATCTCGATATCCCTGGCGGAAGGCACCCCTAGCAGCCAAAAACCACCCTCGCGAACGTTCAAAAAATTCTAACTTTGCCCCACGGAGTTTGTTCCATTTTAAATTGTGCACCGAGCTAAGGAATGGCATCAGGAACAATCTAAAAAAAGTCGCATCTCGATATCCCTGGCGGAAGGCACCCCTAGCAGCCAAAAACCACCCTCGCGAACGTTCAAAAAATTCTAACTTTGCCCCACGGAGTTTGTTCCATTTTAAATTGTGCACCGAGCTAAGGAATGGCATCAGGAACAATCTAAAAAAAGTCGCATCTCGATATCCCTGGCGGAAGGCACCCCTAGCAGCCAAAAACCACCCTCGCGAACGTTCAAAAAATTCTAACTTTGCCCCACGGAGTTTGTTCCATTTTAAATTGTGCACCGAGCTAAGGAATGGCATCAGGAACAATCTAAAAAAAGTCGCATCTCGATATCCCTGGCGGAAGGCACCCCTAGCAGCCAAAAACCACCCTCGCGAACGTTCAAAAAATTCTAACTTTGCCCCACGGAGTTTGTTCCATTTTAAATTGTGCACCGAGCTAAGGAATGGCATCAGGAACAATCTAAAAAAAGTCGCATCTCGATATCCCTGGCGGAAGGCACCCCTAGCAGCCAAAAACCACCCTCGCGAACGTTCAAAAAATTCTAACTTTGCCCCACGGAGTTTGTTCCATTTTAAATTGTGCACCGAGCTAAGGAATGGCATCAGGAACAATCTAAAAAAAGTCGCATCTCGATATCCCTGGCGGAAGGCACCCCTAGCAGCCAAAAACCACCCTCGCGAACGTTCAAAAAATTCTAACTTTGCCCCACGGAGTTTGTTCCATTTTAAATTGTGCACCGAGCTAAGGAATGGCATCAGGAACAATCTAAAAAAAGTCGCATCTCGATATCCCTGGCGGAAGGCACCCCTAGCAGCCAAAAACCACCCTCGCGAACGTTCAAAAAATTCTAACTTTGCCCCACGGAGTTTGTTCCATTTTAAATTGTGCACCGAGCTAAGGAATGGCATCAGGAACAATCTAAAAAAAGTCGCATCTCGATATCCCTGGCGGAAGGCACCCCTAGCAGCCAAAAACCACCCTCGCGAACGTTCAAAAAATTCTAACTTTGCCCCACGGAGTTTGTTCCATTTTAAATTGTGCACCGAGCTAAGGAATGGCATCAGGAACAATCTAAAAAAAGTCGCATCTCGATATCCCTGGCGGAAGGCACCCCTAGCAGCCAAAAACCACCCTCGCGAACGTTCAAAAAATTCTAACTTTGCCCCACGGAGTTTGTTCCATTTTAAATTGTGCACCGAGCTAAGGAATGGCATCAGGAACAATCTAAAAAAAGTCGCATTTCGATATCCCTGGCGGAAGGCACCCCTAGCAGCCAAAAACCACCCTCGCGAACGTTCAAAAAATTCTAACTTTGCCCCACGGAGTTTGTTCCATTTTAAATTGTGCACCGAGCTAAGGAATGGCATCAGGAACAATCTAAAAAAAGTCGCATCTCGATATCCCTGGCGGAAGGCACCCCTAGCAGCCAAAAACCACCCTCGCGAACGTTCAAAAAATTCTAACTTTGCCCCACGGAGTTTGTTCCATTTTAAATTGTGCACCGAGCTAAGGAATGGCATCAGGAACAATCTAAAAAAAGTCGCATCTCGATATCCCTGGCGGAAGGCACCCCTAGCAGCCAAAAACCACCCTCGCGAACGTTCAAAAAATTCTAACTTTGCCCCACGGAGTTTGTTCCATTTTAAATTGTGCACCGAGCTAAGGAATGGCATCAGGAACAATCTAAAAAAAGTCGCATCTCGATATCCCTGGCGGAAGGCACCCCTAGCAGCCAAAAACCACCCTCGCGAACGTTCAAAAAATTCTAACTTTGCCCCACGGAGTTTGTTCCATTTTAAATTGTGCACCGAGCTAAGGAATGGCATCAGGAACAATCTAAAAAAAGTCGCATCTCGATATCCCTGGCGGAAGGCACCCCTAGCAGCCAAAAACCACCCTCGCGAACGTTCAAAAAATTCTAACTTTGCCCCACGGAGTTTGTTCCATTTTAAATTGTGCACCGAGCTAAGGAATGGCATCAGGAACAATCTAAAAAAAGTCGCATCTCGATATCCCTGGCGGAAGGCACCCCTAGCAGCCAAAAACCACCCTCGCGAACGTTCAAAAAATTCTAACTTTGCCCCACGGAGTTTGTTCCATTTTAAATTGTGCACCGAGCTAAGGAATGGCATCAGGAACAATCTAAAAAAAGTCGCATCTCGATATCCCTGGCGGAAGGCACCCCTAGCAGCCAAAAACCACCCTCGCGAACGTTCAAAAAATTCTAACTTTGCCCCACGGAGTTTGTTCCATTTTAAATTGTGCACCGAGCTAAGGAATGGCATCAGGAACAATCTAAAAAAAGTCGCATCTCGATATCCCTGGCGGAAGGCACCCCTAGCAGCCAAAAACCACCCTCGCGAACGTTCAAAAAATTCTAACTTTGCGCCACGGAGTTTGTTCCATTTTAAATTGTGCACCGAGCTAAGGAATGGCATCAGGAACAATCTAAAAAAAGTCGCATCTCGATATCCCTGGCGGAAGGCACCCCTAGCAGCCAAAAACCACCCTCGCGAACGTTCAAAAAATTCTAACTTTGCCCCACGGAGTTTGTTCCATTTTAAATTGTGCACCGAGCTAAGGAATGGCATCAGGAACAATCTAAAAAAAGTCGCATCTCGATATCCCTGGCGGAAGGCACCCCTAGCAGCCAAAAACCACCCTCGCGAACGTTCAAAAAATTCTAACTTTGCCCCACGGAGTTTGTTCCATTTTAAATTGTGCACCGAGCTAAGGAATGGCATCAGGAACAATCTAAAAAAAGTCGCATCTCGATATCCCTGGCGGAAGGCACCCCTAGCAGCCAAAAACCACCCTCGCGAACGTTCAAAAAATTCTAACTTTGCCCCACGGAGTTTGTTCCATTTTAAATTGTGCACCGAGCTAAGGAATGGCATCAGGAACAATCTAAAAAAAGTCGCATCTCGATATCCCTGGCGGAAGGCACCCCTAGCAGCCAAAAACCACCCTCGCGAACGTTCAAAAAATTCTAACTTTGCCCCACGGAGTTTGTTCCATTTTAAATTGTGCACCGAGCTAAGGAATGGCATCAGGAACAATCTAAAAAAAGTCGCATCTCGATATCCCTGGCGGAAGGCACCCCTAGCAGCCAAAAACCACCCTCGCGAACGTTCAAAAAATTCTAACTTTGCCCCACGGAGTTTGTTCCATTTTAAATTGTGCACCGAGCTAAGGAATGGCATCAGGAACAATCTAAAAAAAGTCGCATCTCGATATCCCTGGCGGAAGGCACCCCTAGCAGCCAAAAACCACCCTCGCGAACGTTCAAAAAATTCTAACTTTGCCCCACGGAGTTTGTTCCATTTTAAATTGTGCACCGAGCTAAGGAATGGCATCAGGAACAATCTAAAAAAAGTCGCATCTCGATATCCCTGGCGGAAGGCACCCCTAGCAGCCAAAAACCACCCTCGCGAACGTTCAAAAAATTCTAACTTTGCCCCACGGAGTTTGTTCCATTTTAAATTGTGCACCGAGCTAAGGAATGGCATCAGGAACAATCTAAAAAAAGTCGCATCTCGATATCCCTGGCGGAAGGCACCCCTAGCAGCCAAAAACCACCCTCGCGAACGTTCAAAAAATTCTAACTTTGCCCCACGGAGTTTGTTCCATTTTAAATTGTGCACCGAGCTAAGGAATGGCATCAGGAACAATCTAAAAAAAGTCGCATCTCGATATCCCTGGCGGAAGGCACCCCTAGCAGCCAAAAACCACCCTCGCGAACGTTCAAAAAATTCTAACTTTGCCCCACGGAGTTTGTTCCATTTTAAATTGTGCACCGAGCTAAGGAATGGCATCAGGAACAATCTAAAAAAAGTCGCATCTCGATATCCCTGGCGGAAGGCACCCCTAGCAGCCAAAAACCACCCTCGCGAACGTTCAAAAAATTCTAACTTTGCCCCACGGAGTTTGTTCCATTTTAAATTGTGCACCGAGCTAAGGAATGGCATCAGGAACAATCTAAAAAAAGTCGCATCTCGATATCCCTGGCGGAAGGCACCCCTAGCAGCCAAAAACCACCCTCGCGAACGTTCAAAAAATTCTAACTTTGCCCCACGGAGTTTGTTCCATTTTAAATTGTGCACCGAGCTAAGGAATGGCATCAGGAACAATCTAAAAAAAGTCGCATCTCGATATCCCTGGCGGAAGGCACCCCTAGCAGCCAAAAACCACCCTCGCGAACGTTCAAAAAATTCTAACTTTGCCCCACGGAGTTTGTTCCATTTTAAATTGTGCACCGAGCTAAGGAATGGCATCAGGAACAATCTAAAAAAAGTCGCATCTCGATATCCCTGGCGGAAGGCACCCCTAGCAGCCAAAAACCACCCTCGCGAACGTTCAAAAAATTCTAACTTTGCCCCACGGAGTTTGTTCCATTTTAAATTGTGCACCGAGCTAAGGAATGGCATCAGGAACAATCTAAAAAAAGTCGCATCTCGATATCCCTGGCGGAAGGCACCCCTAGCAGCCAAAAACCACCCTCGCGAACGTTCAAAAAATTCTAACTTTGCCCCACGGAGTTTGTTCCATTTTAAATTGTGCACCGAGCTAAGGAATGGCATCAGGAACAATCTAAAAAAAGTCGCATCTCGATATCCCTGGCGGAAGGCACCCCTAGCAGCCAAAAACCACCCTCGCGAACGTTCAAAAAATTCTAACTTTGCCCCACGGAGTTTGTTCCATTTTAAATTGTGCACCGAGCTAAGGAATGGCATCAGGAACAATCTAAAAAAAGTCGCATCTCGATATCCCTGGCGGAAGGCACCCCTAGCAGCCAAAAACCACCCTCGCGAACGTTCAAAAAATTCTAACTTTGCCCCACGGAGTTTGTTCCATTTTAAATTGTGCACCGAGCTAAGGAATGGCATCAGGAACAATCTAAAAAAAGTCGCATCTCGATATCCCTGGCGGAAGGCACCCCTAGCAGCCAAAAACCACCCTCGCGAACGTTCAAAAAATTCTAACTTTGCCCCACGGAGTTTGTTCCATTTTAAATTGTGCACCGAGCTAAGGAATGGCATCAGGAACAATCTAAAAAAAGTCGCATCTCGATATCCCTGGCGGAAGGCACCCCTAGCAGCCAAAAACCACCCTCGCGAACGTTCAAAAAATTCTAACTTTGCCCCACGGAGTTTGTTCCATTTTAAATTGTGCACCGAGCTAAGGAATGGCATCAGGAACAATCTAAAAAAAGTCGCATCTCGATATCCCTGGCGGAAGGCACCCCTAGCAGCCAAAAACCACCCTCGCGAACGTTCAAAAAATTCTAACTTTGCCCCACGGAGTTTGTTCCATTTTAAATTGTGCACCGAGCTAAGGAATGGCATCAGGAACAATCTAAAAAAAGTCGCATCTCGATATCCCTGGCGGAAGGCACCCCTAGCAGCCAAAAACCACCCTCGCGAACGTTCAAAAAATTCTAACTTTGCCCCACGGAGTTTGTTCCATTTTAAATTGTGCACCGAGCTAAGGAATGGCATCAGGAACAATCTAAAAAAAGTCGCATCTCGATATCCCTGGCGGAAGGCACCCCTAGCAGCCAAAAACCACCCTCGCGAACGTTCAAAAAATTCTAACTTTGCCCCACGGAGTTTGTTCCATTTTAAATTGTGCACCGAGCTAAGGAATGGCATCAGGAACAATCTAAAAAAAGTCGCATCTCGATATCCCTGGCGGAAGGCACCCCTAGCAGCCAAAAACCACCCTCGCGAACGTTCAAAAAATTCTAACTTTGCCCCACGGAGTTTGTTCCATTTTAAATTGTGCACCGAGCTAAGGAATGGCATCAGGAACAATCTAAAAAAAGTCGCATCTCGATATCCCTGGCGGAAGGCACCCCTAGCAGCCAAAAACCACCCTCGCGAACGTTCAAAAAATTCTAACTTTGCCCCACGGAGTTTGTTCCATTTTAAATTGTGCACCGAGCTAAGGAATGGCATCAGGAACAATCTAAAAAAAGTCGCATCTCGATATCCCTGGCGGAAGGCACCCCTAGCAGCCAAAAACCACCCTCGCGAACGTTCAAAAAATTCTAACTTTGCCCCACGGAGTTTGTTCCATTTTAAATTGTGCACCGAGCTAAGGAATGGCATCAGGAACAATCTAAAAAAAGTCGCATCTCGATATCCCTGGCGGAAGGCACCCCTAGCAGCCAAAAACCACCCTCGCGAACGTTCAAAAAATTCTAACTTTGCCCCACGGAGTTTGTTCCATTTTAAATTGTGCACCGAGCTAAGGAATGGCATCAGGAACAATCTAAAAAAAGTCGCATCTCGATATCCCTGGCGGAAGGCACCCCTAGCAGCCAAAAACCACCCTCGCGAACGTTCAAAAAATTCTAACTTTGCCCCACGGAGTTTGTTCCATTTTAAATTGTGCACCGAGCTAAGGAATGGCATCAGGAACAATCTAAAAAAAGTCGCATCTCGATATCCCTGGCGGAAGGCACCCCTAGCAGCCAAAAACCACCCTCGCGAACGTTCAAAAAATTCTAACTTTGCCCCACGGAGTTTGTTCCATTTTAAATTGTGCACCGAGCTAAGGAATGGCATCAGGAACAATCTAAAAAAAGTCGCATCTCGATATCCCTGGCGGAAGGCACCCCTAGCAGCCAAAAACCACCCTCGCGAACGTTCAAAAAATTCTAACTTTGCCCCACGGAGTTTGTTCCATTTTAAATTGTGCACCGAGCTAAGGAATGGCATCAGGAACAATCTAAAAAAAGTCGCATCTCGATATCCCTGGCGGAAGGCACCCCTAGCAGCCAAAAACCACCCTCGCGAACGTTCAAAAAATTCTAACTTTGCCCCACGGAGTTTGTTCCATTTTAAATTGTGCACCGAGCTAAGGAATGGCATCAGGAACAATCTAAAAAAAGTCGCATCTCGATATCCCTGGCGGAAGGCACCCCTAGCAGCCAAAAACCACCCTCGCGAACGTTCAAAAAATTCTAACTTTGCCCCACGGAGTTTGTTCCATTTTAAATTGTGCACCGAGCTAAGGAATGGCATCAGGAACAATCTAAAAAAAGTCGCATCTCGATATCCCTGGCGGAAGGCACCCCTAGCAGCCAAAAACCACCCTCGCGAACGTTCAAAAAATTCTAACTTTGCCCCACGGAGTTTGTTCCATTTTAAATTGTGCACCGAGCTAAGGAATGGCATCAGGAACAATCTAAAAAAAGTCGCATCTCGATATCCCTGGCGGAAGGCACCCCTAGCAGCCAAAAACCACCCTCGCGAACGTTCAAAAAATTCTAACTTTGCCCCACGGAGTTTGTTCCATTTTAAATTGTGCACCGAGCTAAGGAATGGCATCAGGAACAATCTAAAAAAAGTCGCATCTCGATATCCCTGGCGGAAGGCACCCCTAGCAGCCAAAAACCACCCTCGCGAACGTTCAAAAAATTCTAACTTTGCCCCACGGAGTTTGTTCCATTTTAAATTGTGCACCGAGCTAAGGAATGGCATCAGGAACAATCTAAAAAAAGTCGCATCTCGATATCCCTGGCGGAAGGCACCCCTAGCAGCCAAAAACCACCCTCGCGAACGTTCAAAAAATTCTAACTTTGCCCCACGGAGTTTGTTCCATTTTAAATTGTGCACCGAGCTAAGGAATGGCATCAGGAACAATCTAAAAAAAGTCGCATCTCGATATCCCTGGCGGAAGGCACCCCTAGCAGCCAAAAACCACCCTCGCGAACGTTCAAAAAATTCTAACTTTGCCCCACGGAGTTTGTTCCATTTTAAATTGTGCACCGAGCTAAGGAATGGCATCAGGAACAATCTAAAAAAAGTCGCATCTCGATATCCCTGGCGGAAGGCACCCCTAGCAGCCAAAAACCACCCTCGCGAACGTTCAAAAAATTCTAACTTTGCCCCACGGAGTTTGTTCCATTTTAAATTGTGCACCGAGCTAAGGAATGGCATCAGGAACAATCTAAAAAAAGTCGCATCTCGATATCCCTGGCGGAAGGCACCCCTAGCAGCCAAAAACCACCCTCGCGAACGTTCAAAAAATTCTAACTTTGCCCCACGGAGTTTGTTCCATTTTAAATTGTGCACCGAGCTAAGGAATGGCATCAGGAACAATCTAAAAAAAGTCGCATCTCGATATCCCTGGCGGAAGGCACCCCTAGCAGCCAAAAACCACCCTCGCGAACGTTCAAAAAATTCTAACTTTGCCCCACGGAGTTTGTTCCATTTTAAATTGTGCACCGAGCTAAGGAATGGCATCAGGAACAATCTAAAAAAAGTCGCATCTCGATATCCCTGGCGGAAGGCACCCCTAGCAGCCAAAAACCACCCTCGCGAACGTTCAAAAAATTCTAACTTTGCCCCACGGAGTTTGTTCCATTTTAAATTGTGCACCGAGCTAAGGAATGGCATCAGGAACAATCTAAAAAAAGTCGCATCTCGATATCCCTGGCGGAAGGCACCCCTAGCAGCCAAAAACCACCCTCGCGAACGTTCAAAAAATTCTAACTTTGCCCCACGGAGTTTGTTCCATTTTAAATTGTGCACCGAGCTAAGGAATGGCATCAGGAACAATCTAAAAAAAGTCGCATCTCGATATCCCTGGCGGAAGGCACCCCTAGCAGCCAAAAACCACCCTCGCGAACGTTCAAAAAATTCTAACTTTGCCCCACGGAGTTTGTTCCATTTTAAATTGTGCACCGAGCTAAGGAATGGCATCAGGAACAATCTAAAAAAAGTCGCATCTCGATATCCCTGGCGGAAGGCACCCCTAGCAGCCAAAAACCACCCTCGCGAACGTTCAAAAAATTCTAACTTTGCCCCACGGAGTTTGTTCCATTTTAAATTGTGCACCGAGCTAAGGAATGGCATCAGGAACAATCTAAAAAAAGTCGCATCTCGATATCCCTGGCGGAAGGCACCCCTAGCAGCCAAAAACCACCCTCGCGAACGTTCAAAAAATTCTAACTTTGCCCCACGGAGTTTGTTCCATTTTAAATTGTGCACCGAGCTAAGGAATGGCATCAGGAACAATCTAAAAAAAGTCGCATCTCGATATCCCTGGCGGAAGGCACCCCTAGCAGCCAAAAACCACCCTCGCGAACGTTCAAAAAATTCTAACTTTGCCCCACGGAGTTTGTTCCATTTTAAATTGTGCACCGAGCTAAGGAATGGCATCAGGAACAATCTAAAAAAAGTCGCATCTCGATATCCCTGGCGGAAGGCACCCCTAGCAGCCAAAAACCACCCTCGCGAACGTTCAAAAAATTCTAACTTTGCCCCACGGAGTTTGTTCCATTTTAAATTGTGCACCGAGCTAAGGAATGGCATCAGGAACAATCTAAAAAAAGTCGCATCTCGATATCCCTGGCGGAAGGCACCCCTAGCAGCCAAAAACCACCCTCGCGAACGTTCAAAAAATTCTAACTTTGCCCCACGGAGTTTGTTCCATTTTAAATTGTGCACCGAGCTAAGGAATGGCATCAGGAACAATCTAAAAAAAGTCGCATCTCGATATCCCTGGCGGAAGGCACCCCTAGCAGCCAAAAACCACCCTCGCGAACGTTCAAAAAATTCTAACTTTGCCCCACGGAGTTTGTTCCATTTTAAATTGTGCACCGAGCTAAGGAATGGCATCAGGAACAATCTAAAAAAAGTCGCATCTCGATATCCCTGGCGGAAGGCACCCCTAGCAGCCAAAAACCACCCTCGCGAACGTTCAAAAAATTCTAACTTTGCCCCACGGAGTTTGTTCCATTTTAAATTGTGCACCGAGCTAAGGAATGGCATCAGGAACAATCTAAAAAAAGTCGCATCTCGATATCCCTGGCGGAAGGCACCCCTAGCAGCCAAAAACCACCCTCGCGAACGTTCAAAAAATTCTAACTTTGCCCCACGGAGTTTGTTCCATTTTAAATTGTGCACCGAGCTAAGGAATGGCATCAGGAACAATCTAAAAAAAGTCGCATCTCGATATCCCTGGCGGAAGGCACCCCTAGCAGCCAAAAACCACCCTCGCGAACGTTCAAAAAATTCTAACTTTGCCCCACGGAGTTTGTTCCATTTTAAATTGTGCACCGAGCTAAGGAATGGCATCAGGAACAATCTAAAAAAAGTCGCATCTCGATATCCCTGGCGGAAGGCACCCCTAGCAGCCAAAAACCACCCTCGCGAACGTTCAAAAAATTCTAACTTTGCCCCACGGAGTTTGTTCCATTTTAAATTGTGCACCGAGCTAAGGAATGGCATCAGGAACAATCTAAAAAAAGTCGCATCTCGATATCCCTGGCGGAAGGCACCCCTAGCAGCCAAAAACCACCCTCGCGAACGTTCAAAAAATTCTAACTTTGCCCCACGGAGTTTGTTCCATTTTAAATTGTGCACGGAGCTAAGGAATGGCATCAGGAACAATCTAAAAAAAGTCGCATCTCGATATCCCTGGCGGAAGGCACCCCTAGCAGCCAAAAACCACCCTCGCGAACGTTCAAAAAATTCTAACTTTGCCCCACGGAGTTTGTTCCATTTTAAATTGTGCACCGAGCTAAGGAATGGCATCAGGAACAATCTAAAAAAAGTCGCATCTCGATATCCCTGGCGGAAGGCACCCCTAGCAGCCAAAAACCACCCTCGCGAACGTTCAAATAATTCTAACTTTGCCCCACGGAGTTTGTTCCATTTTAAATTGTGCACCGAGCTAAGGAATGGCATCAGGAACAATCTAAAAAAAGTCGCATCTCGATATCCCTGGCGGAAGGCACCCCTAGCAGCCAAAAACCACCCTCGCGAACGTTCAAAAAATTCTAACTTTGCCCCACGGAGTTTGTTCCATTTTAAATTGTGCACCGAGCTAAGGAATGGCATCAGGAACAATCTAAAAAAAGTCGCATCTCGATATCCCTGGCGGAAGGCACCCCTAGCAGCCAAAAACCACCCTCGCGAACGTTCAAAAAATTCTAACTTTGCCCCACGGAGTTTGTTCCATTTTAAATTGTGCACCGAGCTAAGGAATGGCATCAGGAACAATCTAAAAAAAGTCGCATCTCGATATCCCTGGCGGAAGGCACCCCTAGCAGCCAAAAACCACCCTCGCGAACGTTCAAAAAATTCTAACTTTGCCCCACGGAGTTTGTTCCATTTTAAATTGTGCACCGAGCTAAGGAATGGCATCAGGAACAATCTAAAAAAAGTCGCATCTCGATATCCCTGGCGGAAGGCACCCCTAGCAGCCAAAAACCACCCTCGCGAACGTTCAAAAAATTCTAACTTTGCCCCACGGAGTTTGTTCCATTTTAAATTGTGCACCGAGCTAAGGAATGGCATCAGGAACAATCTAAAAAAAGTCGCATCTCGATATCCCTGGCGGAAGGCACCCCTAGCAGCCAAAAACCACCCTCGCGAACGTTCAAAAAATTCTAACTTTGCCCCACGGAGTTTGTTCCATTTTAAATTGTGCACCGAGCTAAGGAATGGCATCAGGAACAATCTAAAAAAAGTCGCATCTCGATATCCCTGGCGGAAGGCACCCCTAGCAGCCAAAAACCACCCTCGCGAACGTTCAAAAAATTCTAACTTTGCCCCACGGAGTTTGTTCCATTTTAAATTGTGCACCGAGCTAAGGAATGGCATCAGGAACAATCTAAAAAAAGTCGCATCTCGATATCCCTGGCGGAAGGCACCCCTAGCAGCCAAAAACCACCCTCGCGAACGTTCAAAAAATTCTAACTTTGCCCCACGGAGTTTCTTCCATTTTAAATTGTGCACCGAGCTAAGGAATGGCATCAGGAACAATCTAAAAAAAGTCGCATCTCGATATCCCTGGCGGAAGGCACCCCTAGCAGCCAAAAACCACCCTCGCGAACGTTCAAAAAATTCTAACTTTGCCCCACGGAGTTTGTTCCATTTTAAATTGTGCACCGAGCTAAGGAATGGCATCAGGAACAATCTAAAAAAAGTCGCATCTCGATATCCCTGGCGGAAGGCACCCCTAGCAGCCAAAAACCACCCTCGCGAACGTTCAAAAAATTCTAACTTTGCCCCACGGAGTTTGTTCCATTTTAAATTGTGCACCGAGCTAAGGAATGGCATCAGGAACAATCTAAAAAAAGTCGCATCTCGATATCCCTGGCGGAAGGCACCCCTAGCAGCCAAAAACCACCCTCGCGAACGTTCAAAAAATTCTAACTTTGCCCCACGGAGTTTGTTCCATTTTAAATTGTGCACCGAGCTAAGGAATGGCATCAGGAACAATCTAAAAAAAGTCGCATCTCGATATCCCTGGCGGAAGGCACCCCTAGCAGCCAAAAACCACCCTCGCGAACGTTCAAAAAATTCTAACTTTGCCCCACGGAGTTTGTTCCATTTTAAATTGTGCACCGAGCTAAGGAATGGCATCAGGAACAATCTAAAAAAAGTCGCATCTCGATATCCCTGGCGGAAGGCACCCCTAGCAGCCAAAAACCACCCTCGCGAACGTTCAAAAAATTCTAACTTTGCCCCACGGAGTTTGTTCCATTTTAAATTGTGCACCGAGCTAAGGAATGGCATCAGGAACAATCTAAAAAAAGTCGCATCTCGATATCCCTGGCGGAAGGCACCCCTAGCAGCCAAAAACCACCCTCGCGAACGTTCAAAAAATTCTAACTTTGCCCCACGGAGTTTGTTCCATTTTAAATTGTGCACCGAGCTAAGGAATGGCATCAGGAACAATCTAAAAAAAGTCGCATCTCGATATCCCTGGCGGAAGGCACCCCTAGCAGCCAAAAACCACCCTCGCGAACGTTCAAAAAATTCTAACTTTGCCCCACGGAGTTTGTTCCATTTTAAATTGTGCACCGAGCTAAGGAATGGCATCAGGAACAATCTAAAAAAAGTCGCATCTCGATATCCCTGGCGGAAGGCACCCCTAGCAGCCAAAAACCACCCTCGCGAACGTTCAAAAAATTCTAACTTTGCCCCACGGAGTTTGTTCCATTTTAAATTGTGCACCGAGCTAAGGAATGGCATCAGGAACAATCTAAAAAAAGTCGCATCTCGATATCCCTGGCGGAAGGCACCCCTAGCAGCCAAAAACCACCCTCGCGAACGTTCAAAAAATTCTAACTTTGCCCCACGGAGTTTGTTCCATTTTAAATTGTGCACCGAGCTAAGGAATGGCATCAGGAACAATCTAAAAAAAGTCGCATCTCGATATCCCTGGCGGAAGGCACCCCTAGCAGCCAAAAACCACCCTCGCGAACGTTCAAAAAATTCTAACTTTGCCCCACGGAGTTTGTTCCATTTTAAATTGTGCACCGAGCTAAGGAATGGCATCAGGAACAATCTAAAAAAAGTCGCATCTCGATATCCCTGGCGGAAGGCACCCCTAGCAGCCAAAAACCACCCTCGCGAACGTTCAAAAAATTCTAACTTTGCGCCACGGAGTTTGTTCCATTTTAAATTGTGCACCGAGCTAAGGAATGGCATCAGGAACAATCTAAAAAAAGTCGCATCTCGATATCCCTGGCGGAAGGCACCCCTAGCAGCCAAAAACCACCCTCGCGAACGTTCAAAAAATTCTAACTTTGCCCCACGGAGTTTGTTCCATTTTAAATTGTGCACCGAGCTAAGGAATGGCATCAGGAACAATCTAAAAAAAGTCGCATCTCGATATCCCTGGCGGAAGGCACCCCTAGCAGCCAAAAACCACCCTCGCGAACGTTCAAAAAATTCTAACTTTGCCCCACGGAGTTTGTTCCATTTTAAATTGTGCACCGAGCTAAGGAATGGCATCAGGAACAATCTAAAAAAAGTCGCATCTCGATATCCCTGGCGGAAAGCACCCCTAGCAGCCAAAAACCACCCTCGCGAACGTTCAAAAAATTCTAACTTTGCCCCACGGAGTTTGTTACATTTTAAATTGTGCACCGAGCTAAGGAATGGCATCAGGAACAATCTAAAAAAAGTCGCATCTCGATATCCCTGGCGGAAGGCACCCCTAGCAGCCAAAAACCACCCTCGCGAACGTTCAAAAAATTCTAACTTTGCCCCACGGAGTTTGTTACATTTTAAATTGTGCACCGAGCTAAGGAATGGCATCAGGAACAATCTAAAAAAAGTCGCATCTCGATATCCCTGGCGGAAGGCACCCCTAGCAGCCAAAAACCACCCTCGCGAACGTTCAAAAAATTCTAACTTTGCCCCACGGAGTTTGTTACATTTTAAATTGTGCACCGAGCTAAGGAATGGCATCAGGAACAATCTAAAAAAAGTCGCATCTCGATATCCCTGGCGGAAGGCACCCCTAGCAGCCAAAAACCACCCTCGCGAACGTTCAAAAAATTCTAACTTTGCCCCACGGAGTTTGTTACATTTTAAATTGTGCACCGAGCTAAGGAATGGCATCAGGAACAATCTAAAAAAAGTCGCATCTCGATATCCCTGGCGGAAGGCACCCCTAGCAGCCAAAAACCACCCTCGCGAACGTTCAAAAAATTCTAACTTTGCCCCACGGAGTTTGTTCCATTTTAAATTGTGCACCGAGCTAAGGAATGGCATCAGGAACAATCTAAAAAAAGTCGCATCTCGATATCCCTGGCGGAAGGCACCCCTAGCAGCCAAAAACCACCCTCGCGAACGTTCAAAAAATTCTAACTTTGCCCCACGGAGTTTGTTCCATTTTAAATTGTGCACCGAGCTAAGGAATGGCATCAGGAACAATCTAAAAAAAGTCGCATCTCGATATCCCTGGCGGAAGGCACCCCTAGCAGCCAAAAACCACCCTCGCGAACGTTCAAAAAATTCTAACTTTGCCCCACGGAGTTTTTTCCATTTTAAATTGTGCACCGAGCTAAGGAATGGCATCAGGAACAATCTAAAAAAAGTCGCATCTCGATATCCCTGGCGGAAGGCACCCCTAGCAGCCAAAAACCACCCTCGCGAACGTTCAAAAAATTCTAACTTTGCCCCACGGAGTTTGTTCCATTTTAAATTGTGCACCGAGCTAAGGAATGGCATCAGGAACAATCTAAAAAAAGTCGCATCTCGATATCCCTGGCGGAAGGCACCCCTAGCAGCCAAAAACCACCCTCGCGAACGTTCAAAAAATTCTAACTTTGCGCCACGGAGTTTGTTCCATTTTAAATTGTGCACCGAGCTAAGGAATGGCATCAGGAACAATCTAAAAAAAGTCGCATCTCGATATCCCTGGCGGAAGGCACCCCTAGCAGCCAAAAACCACCCTCGCGAACGTTCAAAAAATTCTAACTTTGCCCCACGGAGTTTGTTCCATTTTAAATTGTGCACCGAGCTAAGGAATGGCATCAGGAACAATCTAAAAAAAGTCGCATCTCGATATCCCTGGCGGAAGGCACCCCTAGCAGCCAAAAACCACCCTCGCGAACGTTCAAAAAATTCTAACTTTGCCCCACGGAGTTTGTTCCATTTTAAATTGTGCACCGAGCTAAGGAATGGCATCAGGAACAATCTAAAAAAAGTCGCATCTCGATATCCCTGGCGGAAGGCACCCCTAGCAGCCAAAAACCACCCTCGCGAACGTTCAAAAAATTCTAACTTTGCCCCACGGAGTTTGTTACATTTTAAATTGTGCACCGAGCTAAGGAATGGCATCAGGAACAATCTAAAAAAAGTCGCATCTCGATATCCCTGGCGGAAGGCACCCCTAGCAGCCAAAAACCACCCTCGCGAACGTTCAAAAAATTCTAACTTTGCCCCACGGAGTTTGTTACATTTTAAATTGTGCACCGAGCTAAGGAATGGCATCAGGAACAATCTAAAAAAAGTCGCATCTCGATATCCCTGGCGGAAGGCACCCCTAGCAGCCAAAAACCACCCTCGCGAACGTTCAAAAAATTCTAACTTTGCCCCACGGAGTTTGTTACATTTTAAATTGTGCACCGAGCTAAGGAATGGCATCAGGAACAATCTAAAAAAAGTCGCATCTCGATATCCCTGGCGGAAGGCACCCCTAGCAGCCAAAAACCACCCTCGCGAACGTTCAAAAAATTCTAACTTTGCCCCACGGAGTTTGTTACATTTTAAATTGTGCACCGAGCTAAGGAATGGCATCAGGAACAATCTAAAAAAAGTCGCATCTCGATATCCCTGGCGGAAGGCACCCCTAGCAGCCAAAAACCACCCTCGCGAACGTTCAAAAAATTCTAACTTTGCCCCACGGAGTTTGTTACATTTTAAATTGTGCACCGAGCTAAGGAATGGCATCAGGAACAATCTAAAAAAAGTCGCATCTCGATATCCCTGGCGGAAGGCACCCCTAGCAGCCAAAAACCACCCTCGCGAACGTTCAAAAAATTCTAACTTTGCCCCACGGAGTTTGTTCCATTTTAAATTGTGCACCGAGCTAAGGAATGGCATCAGGAACAATCTAAAAAAAGTCGCATCTCGATATCCCTGGCGGAAGGCACCCCTAGCAGCCAAAAACCACCCTCGCGAACGTTCAAAAAATTCTAACTTTGCCCCACGGAGTTTGTTCCATTTTAAATTGTGCACCGAGCTAAGGAATGGCATCAGGAACAATCTAAAAAAAGTCGCATCTCGATATCCCTGGCGGAAGGCACCCCTAGCAGCCAAAAACCACCCTCGCGAACGTTCAAAAAATTCTAACTTTGCCCCACGGAGTTTGTTCCATTTTAAATTGTGCACCGAGCTAAGGAATGGCATCAGGAACAATCTAAAAAAAGTCGCATCTCGATATCCCTGGCGGAAGGCACCCCTAGCAGCCAAAAACCACCCTCGCGAACGTTCAAAAAATTCTAACTTTGCCCCACGGAGTTTGTTCCATTTTAAATTGTGCACCGAGCTAAGGAATGGCATCAGGAACAATCTAAAAAAAGTCGCATCTCGATATCCCTGGCGGAAGGCACCCCTAGCAGCCAAAAACCACCCTCGCGAACGTTCAAAAAATTCTAACTTTGCCCCACGGAGTTTGTTCCATTTTAAATTGTGCACCGAGCTAAGGAATGGCATCAGGAACAATCTAAAAAAAGTCGCATCTCGATATCCCTGGCGGAAGGCACCCCTAGCAGCCAAAAACCACCCTCGCGAACGTTCAAAAAATTCTAACTTTGCCCCACGGAGTTTGTTCCATTTTAAATTGTGCACCGAGCTAAGGAATGGCATCAGGAACAATCTAAAAAAAGTCGCATCTCGATATCCCTGGCGGAAGGCACCCCTAGCAGCCAAAAACCACCCTCGCGAACGTTCAAAAAATTCTAACTTTGCCCCACGGAGTTTGTTCCATTTTAAATTGTGCACCGAGCTAAGGAATGGCATCAGGAACAATCTAAAAAAAGTCGCATCTCGATATCCCTGGCGGAAGGCACCCCTAGCAGCCAAAAACCACCCTCGCGAACGTTCAAAAAATTCTAACTTTGCCCCACGGAGTTTGTTCCATTTTAAATTGTGCACCGAGCTAAGGAATGGCATCAGGAACAATCTAAAAAAAGTCGCATCTCGATATCCCTGGCGGAAGGCACCCCTAGCAGCCAAAAACCACCCTCGCGAACGTTCAAAAAATTCTAACTTTGCCCCACGGAGTTTGTTCCATTTTAAATTGTGCACCGAGCTAAGGAATGGCATCAGGAACAATCTAAAAAAAGTCGCATCTCGATATCCCTGGCGGAAGGCACCCCTAGCAGCCAAAAACCACCCTCGCGAACGTTCAAAAAATTCTAACTTTGCCCCACGGAGTTTGTTCCATTTTAAATTGTGCACCGAGCTAAGGAATGGCATCAGGAACAATCTAAAAAAAGTCGCATCTCGATATCCCTGGCGGAAGGCACCCCTAGCAGCCAAAAACCACCCTCGCGAACGTTCAAAAAATTCTAACTTTGCCCCACGGAGTTTGTTCCATTTTAAATTGTGCACCGAGCTAAGGAATGGCATCAGGAACAATCTAAAAAAAGTCGCATCTCGATATCCCTGGCGGAAGGCACCCCTAGCAGCCAAAAACCACCCTCGCGAACGTTCAAAAAATTCTAACTTTGCCCCACGGAGTTTGTTCCATTTTAAATTGTGCACCGAGCTAAGGAATGGCATCAGGAACAATCTAAAAAAAGTCGCATCTCGATATCCCTGGCGGAAGGCACCCCTAGCAGCCAAAAACCACCCTCGCGAACGTTCAAAAAATTCTAACTTTGCCCCACGGAGTTTGTTCCATTTTAAATTGTGCACCGAGCTAAGGAATGGCATCAGGAACAATCTAAAAAAAGTCGCATCTCGATATCCCTGGCGGAAGGCACCCCTAGCAGCCAAAAACCACCCTCGCGAACGTTCAAAAAATTCTAACTTTGCCCCACGGAGTTTGTTCCATTTTAAATTGTGCACCGAGCTAAGGAATGGCATCAGGAACAATCTAAAAAAAGTCGCATCTCGATATCCCTGGCGGAAGGCACCCCTAGCAGCCAAAAACCACCCTCGCGAACGTTCAAAAAATTCTAACTTTGCCCCACGGAGTTTGTTCCATTTTAAATTGTGCACCGAGCTAAGGAATGGCATCAGGAACAATCTAAAAAAAGTCGCATCTCGATATCCCTGGCGGAAGGCACCCCTAGCAGCCAAAAACCACCCTCGCGAACGTTCAAAAAATTCTAACTTTGCCCCACGGAGTTTGTTCCATTTTAAATTGTGCACCGAGCTAAGGAATGGCATCAGGAACAATCTAAAAAAAGTCGCATCTCGATATCCCTGGCGGAAGGCACCCCTAGCAGCCAAAAACCACCCTCGCGAACGTTCAAAAAATTCTAACTTTGCCCCACGGAGTTTGTTCCATTTTAAATTGTGCACCGAGCTAAGGAATGGCATCAGGAACAATCTAAAAAAAGTCGCATCTCGATATCCCTGGCGGAAGGCACCCCTAGCAGCCAAAAACCACCCTCGCGAACGTTCAAAAAATTCTAACTTTGCCCCACGGAGTTTGTTCCATTTTAAATTGTGCACCGAGCTAAGGAATGGCATCAGGAACAATCTAAAAAAAGTCGCATCTCGATATCCCTGGCGGAAGGCACCCCTAGCAGCCAAAAACCACCCTCGCGAACGTTCAAAAAATTCTAACTTTGCCCCACGGAGTTTGTTCCATTTTAAATTGTGCACCGAGCTAAGGAATGGCATCAGGAACAATCTAAAAAAAGTCGCATCTCGATATCCCTGGCGGAAGGCACCCCTAGCAGCCAAAAACCACCCTCGCGAACGTTCAAAAAATTCTAACTTTGCCCCACGGAGTTTGTTCCATTTTAAATTGTGCACCGAGCTAAGGAATGGCATCAGGAACAATCTAAAAAAAGTCGCATCTCGATATCCCTGGCGGAAGGCACCCCTAGCAGCCAAAAACCACCCTCGCGAACGTTCAAAAAATTCTAACTTTGCCCCACGGAGTTTGTTCCATTTTAAATTGTGCACCGAGCTAAGGAATGGCATCAGGAACAATCTAAAAAAAGTCGCATCTCGATATCCCTGGCGGAAGGCACCCCTAGCAGCCAAAAACCACCCTCGCGAACGTTCAAAAAATTCTAACTTTGCCCCACGGAGTTTGTTCCATTTTAAATTGTGCACCGAGCTAAGGAATGGCATCAGGAACAATCTAAAAAAAGTCGCATCTCGATATCCCTGGCGGAAGGCACCCCTAGCAGCCAAAAACCACCCTCGCGAACGTTCAAAAAATTCTAACTTTGCCCCACGGAGTTTGTTCCATTTTAAATTGCGCACCGAGCTAAGGAATGGCATCAGGAACAATCTAAAAAAAGTCGCATCTCGATATCCCTGGCGGAAGGCACCCCTAGCAGCCAAAAACCACCCTCGCGAACGTTCAAAAAATTCTAACTTTGCCCCACGGAGTTTGTTCCATTTTAAATTGTGCACCGAGCTAAGGAATGGCATCAGGAACAATCTAAAAAAAGTCGCATCTCGATATCCCTGGCGGAAGGCACCCCTAGCAGCCAAAAACCACCCTCGCGAACGTTCAAAAAATTCTAACTTTGCCCCACGGAGTTTGTTCCATTTTAAATTGTGCACCGAGCTAAGGAATGGCATCAGGAACAATCTAAAAAAAGTCGCATCTCGATATCCCTGGCGGAAGGCACCCCTAGCAGCCAAAAACCACCCTCGCGAACGTTCAAAAAATTCTAACTTTGCCCCACGGAGTTTGTTCCATTTTAAATTGTGCACCGAGCTAAGGAATGGCATCAGGAACAATCTAAAAAAAGTCGCATCTCGATATCCCTGGCGGAAGGCACCCCTAGCAGCCAAAAACCACCCTCGCGAACGTTCAAAAAATTCTAACTTTGCCCCACGGAGTTTGTTCCATTTTAAATTGTGCACCGAGCTAAGGAATGGCATCAGGAACAATCTAAAAAAAGTCGCATCTCGATATCCCTGGCGGAAGGCACCCCTAGCAGCCAAAAACCACCCTCGCGAACGTTCAAAAAATTCTAACTTTGCCCCACGGAGTTTGTTCCATTTTAAATTGTGCACCGAGCTAAGGAATGGCATCAGGAACAATCTAAAAAAAGTCGCATCTCGATATCCCTGGCGGAAGGCACCCCTAGCAGCCAAAAACCACCCTCGCGAACGTTCAAAAAATTCTAACTTTGCCCCACGGAGTTTGTTCCATTTTAAATTGTGCACCGAGCTAAGGAATGGCATCAGGAACAATCTAAAAAAAGTCGCATCTCGATATCCCTGGCGGAAGGCACCCCTAGCAGCCAAAAACCACCCTCGCGAACGTTCAAAAAATTCTAACTTTGCCCCACGGAGTTTGTTCCATTTTAAATTGTGCACCGAGCTAAGGAATGGCATCAGGAACAATCTAAAAAAAGTCGCATCTCGATATCCCTGGCGGAAGGCACCCCTAGCAGCCAAAAACCACCCTCGCGAACGTTCAAAAAATTCTAACTTTGCCCCACGGAGTTTGTTCCATTTTAAATTGTGCACCGAGCTAAGGAATGGCATCAGGAACAATCTAAAAAAAGTCGCATCTCGATATCCCTGGCGGAAGGCACCCCTAGCAGCCAAAAACCACCCTCGCGAACGTTCAAAAAATTCTAACTTTGCCCCACGGAGTTTGTTCCATTTTAAATTGTGCACCGAGCTAAGGAATGGCATCAGGAACAATCTAAAAAAAGTCGCATCTCGATATCCCTGGCGGAAGGCACCCCTAGCAGCCAAAAACCACCCTCGCGAACGTTCAAAAAATTCTAACTTTGCCCCACGGAGTTTGTTCCATTTTAAATTGTGCACCGAGCTAAGGAATGGCATCAGGAACAATCTAAAAAAAGTCGCATCTCGATATCCCTGGCGGAAGGCACCCCTAGCAGCCAAAAACCACCCTCGCGAACGTTCAAAAAATTCTAACTTTGCCCCACGGAGTTTGTTCCATTTTAAATTGTGCACCGAGCTAAGGAATGGCATCAGGAACAATCTAAAAAAAGTCGCATCTCGATATCCCTGGCGGAAGGCACCCCTAGCAGCCAAAAACCACCCTCGCGAACGTTCAAAAAATTCTAACTTTGCCCCACGGAGTTTGTTCCATTTTAAATTGTGCACCGAGCTAAGGAATGGCATCAGGAACAATCTAAAAAAAGTCGCATCTCGATATCCCTGGCGGAAGGCACCCCTAGCAGCCAAAAACCACCCTCGCGAACGTTCAAAAAATTCTAACTTTGCCCCACGGAGTTTGTTCCATTTTAAATTGTGCACCGAGCTAAGGAATGGCATCAGGAACAATCTAAAAAAAGTCGCATCTCGATATCCCTGGCGGAAGGCACCCCTAGCAGCCAAAAACCACCCTCGCGAACGTTCAAAAAATTCTAACTTTGCCCCACGGAGTTTGTTCCATTTTAAATTGTGCACCGAGCTAAGGAATGGCATCAGGAACAATCTAAAAAAAGTCGCATCTCGATATCCCTGGCGGAAGGCACCCCTAGCAGCCAAAAACCACCCTCGCGAACGTTCAAAAAATTCTAACTTTGCCCCACGGAGTTTGTTCCATTTTAAATTGCGCACCGAGCTAAGGAATGGCATCAGGAACAATCTAAAAAAAGTCGCATCTCGATATCCCTGGCGGAAGGCACCCCTAGCAGCCAAAAACCACCCTCGCGAACGTTCAAAAAATTCTAACTTTGCCCCACGGAGTTTGTTCCATTTTAAATTGTGCACCGAGCTAAGGAATGGCATCAGGAACAATCTAAAAAAAGTCGCATCTCGATATCCCTGGCGGAAGGCACCCCTAGCAGCCAAAAACCACCCTCGCGAACGTTCAAAAAATTCTAACTTTGCCCCACGGAGTTTGTTCCATTTTAAATTGTGCACCGAGCTAAGGAATGGCATCAGGAACAATCTAAAAAAAGTCGCATCTCGATATCCCTGGCGGAAGGCACCCCTAGCAGCCAAAAACCACCCTCGCGAACGTTCAAAAAATTCTAACTTTGCCCCACGGAGTTTGTTCCATTTTAAATTGTGCACCGAGCTAAGGAATGGCATCAGGAACAATCTAAAAAAAGTCGCATCTCGATATCCCTGGCGGAAGGCACCCCTAGCAGCCAAAAACCACCCTCGCGAACGTTCAAAAAATTCTAACTTTGCCCCACGGAGTTTGTTCCATTTTAAATTGTGCACCGAGCTAAGGAATGGCATCAGGAACAATCTAAAAAAAGTCGCATCTCGATATCCCTGGCGGAAGGCACCCCTAGCAGCCAAAAACCACCCTCGCGAACGTTCAAAAAATTCTAACTTTGCCCCACGGAGTTTGTTCCATTTTAAATTGTGCACCGAGCTAAGGAATGGCATCAGGAACAATCTAAAAAAAGTCGCATCTCGATATCCCTGGCGGAAGGCACCCCTAGCAGCCAAAAACCACCCTCGCGAACGTTCAAAAAATTCTAACTTTGCCCCACGGAGTTTGTTCCATTTTAAATTCTGCACCGAGCTAAGGAATGGCATCAGGAACAATCTAAAAAAAGTCGCATCTCGATATCCCTGGCGGAAGGCACCCCTAGCAGCCAAAAACCACCCTCGCGAACGTTCAAAAAATTCTAACTTTGCCCCACGGAGTTTGTTCCATTTTAAATTGTGCACCGAGCTAAGGAATGGCATCAGGAACAATCTAAAAAAAGTCGCATCTCGATATCCCTGGCGGAAGGCACCCTTAGCAGCCAAAAACCACCCTCGCGAACGTTCAAAAAATTCTAACTTTGCCCCACGGAGTTTGTTCCATTTTAAATTGTGCACCGAGCTAAGGAATGGCATCAGGAACAATCTAAAAAAAGTCGCATCTCGATATCCCTGGCGGAAGGCACCCCTAGCAGCCAAAAACCACCCTCGCGAACGTTCAAAAAATTCTAACTTTGCCCCACGGAGTTTGTTCCATTTTAAATTGTGCACCGAGCTAAGGAATGGCATCAGGAACAATCTAAAAAAAGTCGCATCTCGATATCCCTGGCGGAAGGCACCCCTAGCAGCCAAAAACCACCCTCGCGAACGTTCAAAAAATTCAAACTTTGCCCCACGGAGGTTGTTCCATTTTAAATTGTGCACCGAGCTAAGGAATGGCATCAGGAACAATCTAAAAAAAGTCGCATCTCGATATCCCTGGCGGAAGGCACCCCTAGCAGCCAAAAACCACCCTCGCGAACGTTCAAAAAATTCTAACTTTGCCCCACGGAGTTTGTTCCATTTTAAATTGTGCACCGAGCTAAGGAATGGCATCAGGAACAATCTAAAAAAAGTCGCATCTCGATATCCCTGGCGGAAGCCACCCCTAGCAGCCAAAAACCACCCTCGCGAACGTTCAAAAAATTCTAACTTTGCCCCACGGAGTTTGTTCCATTTTAAATTGTGCACCGAGCTAAGGAATGGCATCAGGAACAATCTAAAAAAAGTCGCATCTCGATATCCCTGGCGGAAGGCACCCCTAGCAGCCAAAAACCACCCTCGCGAACGTTCAAAAAATTCTAACTTTGCCCCACGGAGTTTGTTCCATTTTAAATTGTGCACCGAGCTAAGGAATGGCATCAGGAACAATCTAAAAAAAGTCGCATCTCGATATCCCTGGCGGAAGGCACCCCTAGCAGCCAAAAACCACCCTCGCGAACGTTCAAAAAATTCTAACTTTGCCCCACGGAGTTTGTTCCATTTTAAATTGTGCACCGAGCTAAGGAATGGCATCAGGAACAATCTAAAAAAAGTCGCATCTCGATATCCCTGGCGGAAGGCACCCCTAGCAGCCAAAAACCACCCTCGCGAACGTTCAAAAAATTCTAACTTTGCCCCACGGAGTTTTTTCCATTTTAAATTGTGCACCGAGCTAAGGAATGGCATCAGGAACAATCTAAAAAAAGTCGCATCTCGATATCCCTGGCGGAAGGCACCCCTAGCAGCCAAAAACCACCCTCGCGAACGTTCAAAAAATTCTAACTTTGCCCCACGGAGTTTGTTCCATTTTAAATTGTGCACCGAGCTAAGGAATGGCATCAGGAACAATCTAAAAAAAGTCGCATCTCGATATCCCTGGCGGAAGGCACCCCTAGCAGCCAAAAACCACCCTCGCGAACGTTCAAAAAATTCTAACTTTGCGCCACGGAGTTTGTTCCATTTTAAATTGTGCACCGAGCTAAGGAATGGCATCAGGAACAATCTAAAAAAAGTCGCATCTCGATATCCCTGGCGGAAGGCACCCCTAGCAGCCAAAAACCACCCTCGCGAACGTTCAAAAAATTCTAACTTTGCCCCACGGAGTTTGTTCCATTTTAAATTGTGCACCGAGCTAAGGAATGGCATCAGGAACAATCTAAAAAAAGTCGCATCTCGATATCCCTGGCGGAAGGCACCCCTAGCAGCCAAAAACCACCCTCGCGAACGTTCAAAAAATTCTAACTTTGCCCCACGGAGTTTGTTCCATTTTAAATTGTGCACCGAGCTAAGGAATGGCATCAGGAACAATCCAAAAAAAGTCGCATCTCGATATCCCTGGCGGAAGGCACCCCTAGCAGCCAAAAACCACCCTCGCGAACGTTCAAAAAATTCTAACTTTGCCCCACGGAGTTTGTTACATTTTAAATTGTGCACCGAGCTAAGGAATGGCATCAGGAACAATCTAAAAAAAGTCGCATCTCGATATCCCTGGCGGAAGGCATCCCTAGCAGCCAAAAACCACCCTCGCGAACGTTCAAAAAATTCTAACTTTGCCCCACGGAGTTTGTTACATTTTAAATTGTGCACCGAGCTAAGGAATGGCATCAGGAACAATCTAAAAAAAGTCGCATCTCGATATCCCTGGCGGAAGGCACCCCTAGCAGCCAAAAACCACCCTCGCGAACGTTCAAAAAATTCTAACTTTGCCCCACGGAGTTTGTTACATTTTAAATTGTGCACCGAGCTAAGGAATGGCATCAGGAACAATCTAAAAAAAGTCGCATCTCGATATCCCTGGCGGAAGGCACCCCTAGCAGCCAAAAACCACCCTCGCGAACGTTCAAAAAATTCTAACTTTGCGCCACGGAGTTTGTTCCATTTTAAATTGTGCACCGAGCTAAGGAATGGCATCAGGAACAATCTAAAAAAAGTCGCATCTCGATATCCCTGGCGGAAGGCACCCCTAGCAGCCAAAAACCACCCTCGCGAACGTTCAAAAAATTCTAACTTTGCCCCACGGAGTTTGTTCCATTTTAAATTGTGCACCGAGCTAAGGAATGGCATCAGGAACAATCTAAAAAAAGTCGCATCTCGATATCCCTGGCGGAAGGCACCCCTAGCAGCCAAAAACCACCCTCGCGAACGTTCAAAAAATTCTAACTTTGCCCCACGGAGTTTGTTCCATTTTAAATTGTGCACCGAGCTAAGGAATGGCATCAGGAACAATCTAAAAAAAGTCGCATCTCGATATCCCTGGCGGAAGGCACCCCTAGCAGCCAAAAACCACCCTCGCGAACGTTCAAAAAATTCTAACTTTGCCCCACGGAGTTTGTTACATTTTAAATTGTGCACCGAGCTAAGGAATGGCATCAGGAACAATCTAAAAAAAGTCGCATCTCGATATCCCTGGCGGAAGGCATCCCTAGCAGCCAAAAACCACCCTCGCGAACGTTCAAAAAATTCTAACTTTGCCCCACGGAGTTTGTTACATTTTAAATTGTGCACCGAGCTAAGGAATGGCATCAGGAACAATCTAAAAAAAGTCGCATCTCGATATCCCTGGCGGAAGGCACCCCTAGCAGCCAAAAACCACCCTCGCGAACGTTCAAAAAATTCTAACTTTGCCCCACGGAGTTTGTTACATTTTAAATTGTGCACCGAGCTAAGGAATGGCATCAGGAACAATCTAAAAAAAGTCGCATCTCGATATCCCTGGCGGAAGGCACCCCTAGCAGCCAAAAACCACCCTCGCGAACGTTCAAAAAATTCTAACTTTGCCCCACGGAGTTTGTTACATTTTAAATTGTGCACCGAGCTAAGGAATGGCATCAGGAACAATCTAAAAAAAGTCGCATCTCGATATCCCTGGCGGAAGGCACCCCTAGCAGCCAAAAACCACCCTCGCGAACGTTCAAAAAATTCTAACTTTGCCCCACGGAGTTTGTTACATTTTAAATTGTGCACCGAGCTAAGGAATGGCATCAGGAACAATCTAAAAAAAGTCGCATCTCGATATCCCTGGCGGAAGGCACCCCTAGCAGCCAAAAACCACCCTCGCGAACGTTCAAAAAATTCTAACTTTGCCCCACGGAGTTTGTTCCATTTTAAATTGTGCACCGAGCTGAGGAATGGCATCAGGAACAATCTAAAAAAAGTCGCATCTCGATATCCCTGGCGGAAGGCACCCCTAGCAGCCAAAAACCACCCTCGCGAACGTTCAAAAAATTCTAACTTTGCCCCACGGAGTTTGTTCCATTTTAAATTGTGCACCGAGCTAAGGAATGGCATCAGGAACAATCTAAAAAAAGTCGCATCTCGATATCCCTGGCAGAAGGCACCCCTAGCAGCCAAAAACCACCCTCGCGAACGTTCAAAAAATTCTAACTTTGCCCCACGGAGTTTGTTCCATTTTAAATTGTGCACCGAGCTAAGGAATGGCATCAGGAACAATCTAAAAAAAGTCGCATCTCGATATCCCTGGCGGAAGGCACCCCTAGCAGCCAAAAACCACCCTCGCGAACGTTCAAAAAATTCTAACTTTGCCCCACGGAGTTTGTTCCATTTTAAATTGTGCACCGAGCTAAGGAATGGCATCAGGAACAATCTAAAAAAAGTCGCATCTCGATATCCCTGGCGGAAGGCACCCCTAGCAGCCAAAAACCACCCTCGCGAACGTTCAAAAAATTCTAACTTTGCCCCACGGAGTTTGTTACATTTTAAATTGTGCACCGAGCTAAGGAATGGCATCAGGAACAATCTAAAAAAAGTCGCATCTCGATATCCCTGGCGGAAGGCACCCCTAGCAGCCAAAAACCACCCTCGCGAACGTTCAAAAAATTCTAACTTTGCCCCACGGAGTTTGTTACATTTTAAATTGTGCACCGAGCTAAGGAATGGCATCAGGAACAATCTAAAAAAAGTCGCATCTCGATATCCCTGGCGGAAGGCACCCCTAGCAGCCAAAAACCACCCTCGCGAACGTTCAAAAAATTCTAACTTTGCCCCACGGAGTTTGTTACATTTTAAATTGTGCACCGAGCTAAGGAATGGCATCAGGAACAATCTAAAAAAAGTCGCATCTCGATATCCCTGGCGGAAGGCACCCCTAGCAGCCAAAAACCACCCTCGCGAACGTTCAAAAAATTCTAACTTTGCCCCACGGAGTTTGTTCCATTTTAAATTGTGCACCGAGCTGAGGAATGGCATCAGGAACAATCTAAAAAAAGTCGCATCTCGATATCCCTGGCGGAAGGCACCCCTAGCAGCCAAAAACCACCCTCGCGAACGTTCAAAAAATTCTAACTTTGCCCCACGGAGTTTGTTCCATTTTAAATTGTGCACCGAGCTAAGGAATGGCATCAGGAACAATCTAAAAAAAGTCGCATCTCGATATCCCTGGCAGAAGGCACCCCTAGCAGCCAAAAACCACCCTCGCGAACGTTCAAAAAATTCTAACTTTGCCCCACGGAGTTTGTTCCATTTTAAATTGTGCACCGAGCTAAGGAATGGCATCAGGAACAATCTAAAAAAAGTCGCATCTCGATATCCCTGGCGGAAGGCACCCCTAGCAGCCAAAAACCACCCTCGCGAACGTTCAAAAAATTCTAACTTTGCCCCACGGAGTTTGTTCCATTTTAAATTGTGCACCGAGCTAAGGAATGGCATCAGGAACAATCTAAAAAAAGTCGCATCTCGATATCCCTGGCGGAAGGCACCCCTAGCAGCCAAAAACCACCCTCGCGAACGTTCAAAAAATTCTAACTTTGCCCCACGGAGTTTGTTACATTTTAAATTGTGCACCGAGCTAAGGAATGGCATCAGGAACAATCTAAAAAAAGTCGCATCTCGATATCCCTGGCGGAAGGCACCCCTAGCAGCCAAAAACCACCCTCGCGAACGTTCAAAAAATTCTAACTTTGCCCCACGGAGTTTGTTACATTTTAAATTGTGCACCGAGCTAAGGAATGGCATCAGGAACAATCTAAAAAAAGTCGCATCTCGATATCCCTGGCGGAAGGCACCCCTAGCAGCCAAAAACCACCCTCGCGAACGTTCAAAAAATTCTAACTTTGCCCCACGGAGTTTGTTACATTTTAAATTGTGCACCGAGCTAAGGAATGGCATCAGGAACAATCTAAAAAAAGTCGCATCTCGATATCCCTGGCGGAAGGCACCCCTAGCAGCCAAAAACCACCCTCGCGAACGTTCAAAAAATTCAAACTTTGCCCCACGGAGTTTGTTACATTTTAAATTGTGCACCGAGCTAAGGAATGGCATCAGGAACAATCTAAAAAAAGTCGCATCTCGATATCCCTGGCGGAAGGCACCCCTAGCAGCCAAAAACCACCCTCGCGAACGTTCAAAAAATTTTAACTTTGCCCCACGGAGTTTGTTCCATTTTAAATTGTGCACCGAGCTGAGGAATGGCATCAGGAACAATCTAAAAAAAGTCGCATCTCGATATCCCTGGCGGAAGGCACCCCTAGCAGCCAAAAACCACCCTCGCGAACGTTCAAAAAATTCTAACTTTGCCCCACGGAGTTTGTTCCATTTTAAATTGTGCACCGAGCTAAGGAATGGCATCAGGAACAATCTAAAAAAAGTCGCATCTCGATATCCCTGGCGGAAGGCACCCCTAGCAGCCAAAAACCACCCTCGCGAACGTTCAAAAAATTCTAACTTTGCCCCACGGAGTTTGTTCCATTTTAAATTGTGCACCGAGCTAAGGAATGGCATCAGGAACAATCTAAAAAAAGTCGCATCTCGATATCCCTGGCGGAAGGCACCCCTAGCAGCCAAAAACCACCCTCGCGAACGTTCAAAAAATTCTAACTTTGCCCCACGGAGTTTGTTCCATTTTAAATTGTGCACCGAGCTAAGGAATGGCATCAGGAACAATCTAAAAAAAGTCGCATCTCGATATCCCTGGCGGAAGGCACCCCTAGCAGCCAAAAACCACCCTCGCGAACGTTCAAAAAATTCTAACTTTGCCCCACGGAGTTTGTTCCATTTTAAATTGTGCACCGAGCTAAGGAATGGCATCAGGAACAATCTAAAAAAAGTCGCATCTCGATATCCCTGGCGGAAGGCACCCCTAGCAGCCAAAAACCACCCTCGCGAACGTTCAAAAAATTCTAACTTTGCCCCACGGAGTTTGTTCCATTTTAAATTGCGCACCGAGCTAAGGAATGGCATCAGGAACAATCTAAAAAAAGTCGCATCTCGATATCCCTGGCGGAAGGCACCCCTAGCAGCCAAAAACCACCCTCGCGAACGTTCAAAAAATTCTAACTTTGCCCCACGGAGTTTGTTCCATTTTAAATTGTGCACCGAGCTAAGGAATGGCATCAGGAACAATCTAAAAAAAGTCGCATCTCGATATCCCTGGCGGAAGGCACCCCTAGCAGCCAAAAACCACCCTCGCGAACGTTCAAAAAATTCTAACTTTGCCCCACGGAGTTTGTTCCATTTTAAATTGTGCACCGAGCTAAGGAATGGCATCAGGAACAATCTAAAAAAAGTCGCATCTCGATATCCCTGGCGGAAGGCACCCCTAGCAGCCAAAAACCACCCTCGCGAACGTTCAAAAAATTCTAACTTTGCCCCACGGAGTTTGTTCCATTTTAAATTGTGCACCGAGCTAAGGAATGGCATCAGGAACAATCTAAAAAAAGTCGCATCTCGATATCCCTGGCGGAAGGCACCCCTAGCAGCCAAAAACCACCCTCGCGAACGTTCAAAAAATTCTAACTTTGCCCCACGGAGTTTGTTCCATTTTAAATTGTGCACCGAGCTAAGGAATGGCATCAGGAACAATCTAAAAAAAGTCGCATCTCGATATCCCTGGCGGAAGGCACCCGTAGCAGCCAAAAACCACCCTCGCGAACGTTCAAAAAATTCTAACTTTGCCCCACGGAGTTTGTTCCATTTTAAATTGTGCACCGAGCTAAGGAATGGCATCAGGAACAATCTAAAAAAAGTCGCATCTCGATATCCCTGGCGGAAGGCACCCCTAGCAGCCAAAAACCACCCTCGCGAACGTTCAAAAAATTCTAACTTTGCCCCACGGAGTTTGTTCCATTTTAAATTGTGCACCGAGCTAAGGAATGGCATCAGGAACAATCTAAAAAAAGTCGCATCTCGATATCCCTGGCGGAAGGCACCCCTAGCAGCCAAAAACCACCCTCGCGAACGTTCAAAAAATTCTAACTTTGCCCCACGGAGTTTGTTCCATTTTAAATTGTGCACCGAGCTAAGGAATGGCATCAGGAACAATCTAAAAAAAGTCGCATCTCGATATCCCTGGCGGAAGGCACCCCTAGCAGCCAAAAACCACCCTCGCGAACGTTCAAAAAATTCTAACTTTGCCCCACGGAGTTTGTTCCATTTTAAATTGTGCACCGAGCTAAGGAATGGCATCAGGAACAATCTAAAAAAAGTCGCATCTCGATATCCCTGGCGGAAGGCACCCCTAGCAGCCAAAAACCACCCTCGCGAACGTTCAAAAAATTCTAACTTTGCCCCACGGAGTTTGTTCCATTTTAAATTGTGCACCGAGCTAAGGAATGGCATCAGGAACAATCTAAAAAAAGTCGCATCTCGATATCCCTGGCGGAAGGCACCCCTAGCAGCCAAAAACCACCCTCGCGAACGTTCAAAAAATTCTAACTTTGCCCCACGGAGTTTGTTCCATTTTAAATTGTGCACCGAGCTAAGGAATGGCATCAGGAACAATCTAAAAAAAGTCGCATCTCGATATCCCTGGCGGAAGGCACCCCTAGCAGCCAAAAACCACCCTCGCGAACGTTCAAAAAATTCTAACTTTGCCCCACGGAGTTTGTTCCATTTTAAATTGTGCACCGAGCTAAGGAATGGCATCAGGAACAATCTAAAAAAAGTCGCATCTCGATATCCCTGGCGGAAGGCACCCCTAGCAGCCAAAAACCACCCTCGCGAACGTTCAAAAAATTCTAACTTTGCCCCACGGAGTTTGTTCCATTTTAAATTGTGCACCGAGCTAAGGAATGGCATCAGGAACAATCTAAAAAAAGTCGCATCTCGATATCCCTGGCGGAAGGCACCCCTAGCAGCCAAAAACCACCCTCGCGAACGTTCAAAAAATTCTAACTTTGCCCCACGGAGTTTGTTCCATTTTAAATTGTGCACCGAGCTAAGGAATGGCATCAGGAACAATCTAAAAAAAGTCGCATCTCGATATCCCTGGCGGAAGGCACCCCTAGCAGCCAAAAACCACCCTCGCGAACGTTCAAAAAATTCTAACTTTGCCCCACGGAGTTTGTTCCATTTTAAATTGTGCACCGAGCTAAGGAATGGCATCAGGAACAATCTAAAAAAAGTCGCATCTCGATATCCCTGGCGGAAGGCACCCCTAGCAGCCAAAAACCACCCTCGCGAACGTTCAAAAAATTCTAACTTTGCCCCACGGAGTTTGTTCCATTTTAAATTGTGCACCGAGCTAAGGAATGGCATCAGGAACAATCTAAAAAAAGTCGCATCTCGATATCCCTGGCGGAAGGCACCCCTAGCAGCCAAAAACCACCCTCGCGAACGTTCAAAAAATTCTAACTTTGCCCCACGGAGTTTGTTCCATTTTAAATTGTGCACCGAGCTAAGGAATGGCATCAGGAACAATCTAAAAAAAGTCGCATCTCGATATCCCTGGCGGAAGGCACCCCTAGCAGCCAAAAACCACCCTCGCGAACGTTCAAAAAATTCTAACTTTGCCCCACGGAGTTTGTTCCATTTTAAATTGTGCACCGAGCTAAGGAATGGCATCAGGAACAATCTAAAAAAAGTCGCATCTCGATATCCCTGGCGGAAGGCACCCCTAGCAGCCAAAAACCACCCTCGCGAACGTTCAAAAAATTCTAACTTTGCCCCACGGAGTTTGTTCCATTTTAAATTGCGCACCGAGCTAAGGAATGGCATCAGGAACAATCTAAAAAAAGTCGCATCTCGATATCCCTGGCGGAAGGCACCCCTAGCAGCCAAAAACCACCCTCGCGAACGTTCAAAAAATTCTAACTTTGCCCCACGGAGTTTGTTCCATTTTAAATTGTGCACCGAGCTAAGGAATGGCATCAGGAACAATCTAAAAAAAGTCGCATCTCGATATCCCTGGCGGAAGGCACCCCTAGCAGCCAAAAACCACCCTCGCGAACGTTCAAAAAATTCTAACTTTGCCCCACGGAGTTTGTTCCATTTTAAATTGTGCACCGAGCTAAGGAATGGCATCAGGAACAATCTAAAAAAAGTCGCATCTCGATATCCCTGGCGGAAGGCACCCCTAGCAGCCAAAAACCACCCTCGCGAACGTTCAAAAAATTCTAACTTTGCCCCACGGAGTTTGTTCCATTTTAAATTGTGCACCGAGCTAAGGAATGGCATCAGGAACAATCTAAAAAAAGTCGCATCTCGATATCCCTGGCGGAAGGCACCCCTAGCAGCCAAAAACCACCCTCGCGAACGTTCAAAAAATTCTAACTTTGCCCCACGGAGTTTGTTCCATTTTAAATTGTGCACCGAGCTAAGGAATGGCATCAGGAACAATCTAAAAAAAGTCGCATCTCGATATCCCTGGCGGAAGGCACCCCTAGCAGCCAAAAACCACCCTCGCGAACGTTCAAAAAATTCTAACTTTGCCCCACGGAGTTTGTTCCATTTTAAATTGTGCACCGAGCTAAGGAATGGCATCAGGAACAATCTAAAAAAAGTCGCATCTCGATATCCCTGGCGGAAGGCACCCCTAGCAGCCAAAAACCACCCTCGCGAACGTTCAAAAAATTCTAACTTTGCCCCACGGAGTTTGTTCCATTTTAAATTGTGCACCGAGCTAAGGAATGGCATCAGGAACAATCTAAAAAAAGTCGCATCTCGATATCCCTGGCGGAAGGCACCCCTAGCAGCCAAAAACCACCCTCGCGAACGTTCAAAAAATTCTAACTTTGCCCCACGGAGTTTGTTCCATTTTAAATTGTGCACCGAGCTAAGGAATGGCATCAGGAACAATCTAAAAAAAGTCGCATCTCGATATCCCTGGCGGAAGGCACCCCTAGCAGCCAAAAACCACCCTCGCGAACGTTCAAAAAATTCTAACTTTGCCCCACGGAGTTTGTTCCATTTTAAATTGTGCACCGAGCTAAGGAATGGCATCAGGAACAATCTAAAAAAAGTCGCATCTCGATATCCCTGGCGGAAGGCACCCCTAGCAGCCAAAAACCACCCTCGCGAACGTTCAAAAAATTCTAACTTTGCCCCACGGAGTTTGTTCCATTTTAAATTGCGCACCGAGCTAAGGAATGGCATCAGGAACAATCTAAAAAAAGTCGCATCTCGATATCCCTGGCGGAAGGCACCCCTAGCAGCCAAAAACCACCCTCGCGAACGTTCAAAAAATTCTAACTTTGCCCCACGGAGTTTGTTCCATTTTAAATTGTGCACCGAGCTAAGGAATGGCATCAGGAACAATCTAAAAAAAGTCGCATCTCGATATCCCTGGCGGAAGGCACCCCTAGCAGCCAAAAACCACCCTCGCGAACGTTCAAAAAATTCTAACTTTGCCCCACGGAGTTTGTTCCATTTTAAATTGTGCACCGAGCTAAGGAATGGCATCAGGAACAATCTAAAAAAAGTCGCATCTCGATATCCCTGGCGGAAGGCACCCCTAGCAGCCAAAAACCACCCTCGCGAACGTTCAAAAAATTCTAACTTTGCCCCACGGAGTTTGTTCCATTTTAAATTGTGCACCGAGCTAAGGAATGGCATCAGGAACAATCTAAAAAAAGTCGCATCTCGATATCCCTGGCGGAAGGCACCCCTAGCAGCCAAAAACCACCCTCGCGAACGTTCAAAAAATTCTAACTTTGCCCCACGGAGTTTGTTCCATTTTAAATTGTGCACCGAGCTAAGGAATGGCATCAGGAACAATCTAAAAAAAGTCGCATCTCGATATCCCTGGCGGAAGGCACCCCTAGCAGCCAAAAACCACCCTCGCGAACGTTCAAAAAATTCTAACTTTGCCCCACGGAGTTTGTTCCATTTTAAATTGTGCACCGAGCTAAGGAATGGCATCAGGAACAATCTAAAAAAAGTCGCATCTCGATATCCCTGGCGGAAGGCACCCCTAGCAGCCAAAAACCACCCTCGCGAACGTTCAAAAAATTCTAACTTTGCCCCACGGAGTTTGTTCCATTTTAAATTGTGCACCGAGCTAAGGAATGGCATCAGGAACAATCTAAAAAAAGTCGCATCTCGATATCCCTGGCGGAAGGCACCCCTAGCAGCCAAAAACCACCCTCGCGAACGTTCAAAAAATTCTAACTTTGCCCCACGGAGTTTGTTCCATTTTAAATTGTGCACCGAGCTAAGGAATGGCATCAGGAACAATCTAAAAAAAGTCGCATCTCGATATCCCTGGCGGAAGGCACCCCTAGCAGCCAAAAACCACCCTCGCGAACGTTCAAAAAATTCTAACTTTGCCCCACGGAGTTTGTTCCATTTTAAATTGTGCACCGAGCTAAGGAATGGCATCAGGAACAATCTAAAAAAAGTCGCATCTCGATATCCCTGGCGGAAGGCACCCCTAGCAGCCAAAAACCACCCTCGCGAACGTTCAAAAAATTCTAACTTTGCCCCACGGAGTTTGTTCCATTTTAAATTGTGCACCGAGCTAAGGAATGGCATCAGGAACAATCTAAAAAAAGTCGCATCTCGATATCCCTGGCGGAAGGCACCCCTAGCAGCCAAAAACCACCCTCGCGAACGTTCAAAAAATTCTAACTTTGCCCCACGGAGTTTGTTCCATTTTAAATTGTGCACCGAGCTAAGGAATGGCATCAGGAACAATCTAAAAAAAGTCGCATCTCGATATCCCTGGCGGAAGGCACCCCTAGCAGCCAAAAACCACCCTCGCGAACGTTCAAAAAATTCTAACTTTGCCCCACGGAGTTTGTTACATTTTAAATTGTGCACCGAGCTAAGGAATGGCATCAGGAACAATCTAAAAAAAGTCGCATCTCGATATCCCTGGCGGAAGGCACCCCTAGCAGCCAAAAACCACCCTCGCGAACGTTCAAAAAATTCTAACTTTGCCCCACGGAGTTTGTTCCATTTTAAATTGTGCACCGAGCTGAGGAATGGCATCAGGAACAATCTAAAAAAAGTCGCATCTCGATATCCCTGGCGGAAGGCACCCCTAGCAGCCAAAAACCACCCTCGCGAACGTTCAAAAAATTCTAACTTTGCCCCACGGAGTTTGTTCCATTTTAAATTGTGCACCGAGCTAAGGAATGGCATCAGGAACAATCTAAAAAAAGTCGCATCTCGATATCCCTGGCAGAAGGCACCCCTAGCAGCCAAAAACCACCCTCGCGAACGTTCAAAAAATTCTAACTTTGCCCCACGGAGTTTGTTCCATTTTAAATTGTGCACCGAGCTAAGGAATGGCATCAGGAACAATCTAAAAAAAGTCGCATCTCGATATCCCTGGCGGAAGGCACCCCTAGCAGCCAAAAACCACCCTCGCGAACGTTCAAAAAATTCTAACTTTGCCCCACGGAGTTTGTTCCATTTTAAATTGTGCACCGAGCTAAGGAATGGCATCAGGAACAATCTAAAAAAAGTCGCATCTCGATATCCCTGGCGGAAGGCACCCCTAGCAGCCAAAAACCACCCTCGCGAACGTTCAAAAAATTCTAACTTTGCCCCACGGAGTTTGTTACATTTTAAATTGTGCACCGAGCTAAGGAATGGCATCAGGAACAATCTAAAAAAAGTCGCATCTCGATATCCCTGGCGGAAGGCACCCCTAGCAGCCAAAAACCACCCTCGCGAACGTTCAAAAAATTCTAACTTTGCCCCACGGAGTTTGTTACATTTTAAATTGTGCACCGAGCTAAGGAATGGCATCAGGAACAATCTAAAAAAAGTCGCATCTCGATATCCCTGGCGGAAGGCACCCCTAGCAGCCAAAAACCACCCTCGCGAACGTTCAAAAAATTCTAACTTTGCCCCACGGAGTTTGTTACATTTTAAATTGTGCACCGAGCTAAGGAATGGCATCAGGAACAATCTAAAAAAAGTCGCATCTCGATATCCCTGGCGGAAGGCACCCCTAGCAGCCAAAAACCACCCTCGCGAACGTTCAAAAAATTCTAACTTTGCCCCACGGAGTTTGTTCCATTTTAAATTGTGCACCGAGCTGAGGAATGGCATCAGGAACAATCTAAAAAAAGTCGCATCTCGATATCCCTGGCGGAAGGCACCCCTAGCAGCCAAAAACCACCCTCGCGAACGTTCAAAAAATTCTAACTTTGCCCCACGGAGTTTGTTCCATTTTAAATTGTGCACCGAGCTAAGGAATGGCATCAGGAACAATCTAAAAAAAGTCGCATCTCGATATCCCTGGCAGAAGGCACCCCTAGCAGCCAAAAACCACCCTCGCGAACGTTCAAAAAATTCTAACTTTGCCCCACGGAGTTTGTTCCATTTTAAATTGTGCACCGAGCTAAGGAATGGCATCAGGAACAATCTAAAAAAAGTCGCATCTCGATATCCCTGGCGGAAGGCACCCCTAGCAGCCAAAAACCACCCTCGCGAACGTTCAAAAAATTCTAACTTTGCCCCACGGAGTTTGTTCCATTTTAAATTGTGCACCGAGCTAAGGAATGGCATCAGGAACAATCTAAAAAAAGTCGCATCTCGATATCCCTGGCGGAAGGCACCCCTAGCAGCCAAAAACCACCCTCGCGAACGTTCAAAAAATTCTAACTTTGCCCCACGGAGTTTGTTACATTTTAAATTGTGCACCGAGCTAAGGAATGGCATCAGGAACAATCTAAAAAAAGTCGCATCTCGATATCCCTGGCGGAAGGCACCCCTAGCAGCCAAAAACCACCCTCGCGAACGTTCAAAAAATTCTAACTTTGCCCCACGGAGTTTGTTACATTTTAAATTGTGCACCGAGCTAAGGAATGGCATCAGGAACAATCTAAAAAAAGTCGCATCTCGATATCCCTGGCGGAAGGCACCCCTAGCAGCCAAAAACCACCCTCGCGAACGTTCAAAAAATTCTAACTTTGCCCCACGGAGTTTGTTACATTTTAAATTGTGCACCGAGCTAAGGAATGGCATCAGGAACAATCTAAAAAAAGTCGCATCTCGATATCCCTGGCGGAAGGCACCCCTAGCAGCCAAAAACCACCCTCGCGAACGTTCAAAAAATTCAAACTTTGCCCCACGGAGTTTGTTACATTTTAAATTGTGCACCGAGCTAAGGAATGGCATCAGGAACAATCTAAAAAAAGTCGCATCTCGATATCCCTGGCGGAAGGCACCCCTAGCAGCCAAAAACCACCCTCGCGAACGTTCAAAAAATTTTAACTTTGCCCCACGGAGTTTGTTCCATTTTAAATTGTGCACCGAGCTGAGGAATGGCATCAGGAACAATCTAAAAAAAGTCGCATCTCGATATCCCTGGCGGAAGGCACCCCTAGCAGCCAAAAACCACCCTCGCGAACGTTCAAAAAATTCTAACTTTGCCCCACGGAGTTTGTTCCATTTTAAATTGTGCACCGAGCTAAGGAATGGCATCAGGAACAATCTAAAAAAAGTCGCATCTCGATATCCCTGGCGGAAGGCACCCCTAGCAGCCAAAAACCACCCTCGCGAACGTTCAAAAAATTCTAACTTTGCCCCACGGAGTTTGTTCCATTTTAAATTGTGCACCGAGCTAAGGAATGGCATCAGGAACAATCTAAAAAAAGTCGCATCTCGATATCCCTGGCGGAAGGCACCCCTAGCAGCCAAAAACCACCCTCGCGAACGTTCAAAAAATTCTAACTTTGCCCCACGGAGTTTGTTCCATTTTAAATTGTGCACCGAGCTAAGGAATGGCATCAGGAACAATCTAAAAAAAGTCGCATCTCGATATCCCTGGCGGAAGGCACCCCTAGCAGCCAAAAACCACCCTCGCGAACGTTCAAAAAATTCTAACTTTGCCCCACGGAGTTTGTTCCATTTTAAATTGTGCACCGAGCTAAGGAATGGCATCAGGAACAATCTAAAAAAAGTCGCATCTCGATATCCCTGGCGGAAGGCACCCCTAGCAGCCAAAAACCACCCTCGCGAACGTTCAAAAAATTCTAACTTTGCCCCACGGAGTTTGTTCCATTTTAAATTGCGCACCGAGCTAAGGAATGGCATCAGGAACAATCTAAAAAAAGTCGCATCTCGATATCCCTGGCGGAAGGCACCCCTAGCAGCCAAAAACCACCCTCGCGAACGTTCAAAAAATTCTAACTTTGCCCCACGGAGTTTGTTCCATTTTAAATTGTGCACCGAGCTAAGGAATGGCATCAGGAACAATCTAAAAAAAGTCGCATCTCGATATCCCTGGCGGAAGGCACCCCTAGCAGCCAAAAACCACCCTCGCGAACGTTCAAAAAATTCTAACTTTGCCCCACGGAGTTTGTTCCATTTTAAATTGTGCACCGAGCTAAGGAATGGCATCAGGAACAATCTAAAAAAAGTCGCATCTCGATATCCCTGGCGGAAGGCACCCCTAGCAGCCAAAAACCACCCTCGCGAACGTTCAAAAAATTCTAACTTTGCCCCACGGAGTTTGTTCCATTTTAAATTGTGCACCGAGCTAAGGAATGGCATCAGGAACAATCTAAAAAAAGTCGCATCTCGATATCCCTGGCGGAAGGCACCCCTAGCAGCCAAAAACCACCCTCGCGAACGTTCAAAAAATTCTAACTTTGCCCCACGGAGTTTGTTCCATTTTAAATTGTGCACCGAGCTAAGGAATGGCATCAGGAACAATCTAAAAAAAGTCGCATCTCGATATCCCTGGCGGAAGGCACCCCTAGCAGCCAAAAACCACCCTCGCGAACGTTCAAAAAATTCTAACTTTGCCCCACGGAGTTTGTTCCATTTTAAATTGTGCACCGAGCTAAGGAATGGCATCAGGAACAATCTAAAAAAAGTCGCATCTCGATATCCCTGGCGGAAGGCACCCCTAGCAGCCAAAAACCACCCTCGCGAACGTTCAAAAAATTCTAACTTTGCCCCACGGAGTTTGTTCCATTTTAAATTGTGCACCGAGCTAAGGAATGGCATCAGGAACAATCTAAAAAAAGTCGCATCTCGATATCCCTGGCGGAAGGCACCCCTAGCAGCCAAAAACCACCCTCGCGAACGTTCAAAAAATTCTAACTTTGCCCCACGGAGTTTGTTCCATTTTAAATTGTGCACCGAGCTAAGGAATGGCATCAGGAACAATCTAAAAAAAGTCGCATCTCGATATCCCTGGCGGAAGGCACCCCTAGCAGCCAAAAACCACCCTCGCGAACGTTCAAAAAATTCTAACTTTGCCCCACGGAGTTTGTTCCATTTTAAATTGTGCACCGAGCTAAGGAATGGCATCAGGAACAATCTAAAAAAAGTCGCATCTCGATATCCCTGGCGGAAGGCACCCCTAGCAGCCAAAAACCACCCTCGCGAACGTTCAAAAAATTCTAACTTTGCCCCACGGAGTTTGTTCCATTTTAAATTGTGCACCGAGCTAAGGAATGGCATCAGGAACAATCTAAAAAAAGTCGCATCTCGATATCCCTGGCGGAAGGCACCCCTAGCAGCCAAAAACCACCCTCGCGAACGTTCAAAAAATTCTAACTTTGCCCCACGGAGTTTGTTCCATTTTAAATTGTGCACCGAGCTAAGGAATGGCATCAGGAACAATCTAAAAAAAGTCGCATCTCGATATCCCTGGCGGAAGGCACCCCTAGCAGCCAAAAACCACCCTCGCGAACGTTCAAAAAATTCTAACTTTGCCCCACGGAGTTTGTTCCATTTTAAATTGTGCACCGAGCTAAGGAATGGCATCAGGAACAATCTAAAAAAAGTCGCATCTCGATATCCCTGGCGGAAGGCACCCCTAGCAGCCAAAAACCACCCTCGCGAACGTTCAAAAAATTCTAACTTTGCCCCACGGAGTTTGTTCCATTTTAAATTGTGCACCGAGCTAAGGAATGGCATCAGGAACAATCTAAAAAAAGTCGCATCTCGATATCCCTGGCGGAAGGCACCCCTAGCAGCCAAAAACCACCCTCGCGAACGTTCAAAAAATTCTAACTTTGCCCCACGGAGTTTGTTCCATTTTAAATTGTGCACCGAGCTAAGGAATGGCATCAGGAACAATCTAAAAAAAGTCGCATCTCGATATCCCTGGCGGAAGGCACCCCTAGCAGCCAAAAACCACCCTCGCGAACGTTCAAAAAATTCTAACTTTGCCCCACGGAGTTTGTTCCATTTTAAATTGTGCACCGAGCTAAGGAATGGCATCAGGAACAATCTAAAAAAAGTCGCATCTCGATATCCCTGGCGGAAGGCACCCCTAGCAGCCAAAAACCACCCTCGCGAACGTTCAAAAAATTCTAACTTTGCCCCACGGAGTTTGTTCCATTTTAAATTGCGCACCGAGCTAAGGAATGGCATCAGGAACAATCTAAAAAAAGTCGCATCTCGATATCCCTGGCGGAAGGCACCCCTAGCAGCCAAAAACCACCCTCGCGAACGTTCAAAAAATTCTAACTTTGCCCCACGGAGTTTGTTCCATTTTAAATTGTGCACCGAGCTAAGGAATGGCATCAGGAACAATCTAAAAAAAGTCGCATCTCGATATCCCTGGCGGAAGGCACCCCTAGCAGCCAAAAACCACCCTCGCGAACGTTCAAAAAATTCTAACTTTGCCCCACGGAGTTTGTTCCATTTTAAATTGTGCACCGAGCTAAGGAATGGCATCAGGAACAATCTAAAAAAAGTCGCATCTCGATATCCCTGGCGGAAGGCACCCCTAGCAGCCAAAAACCACCCTCGCGAACGTTCAAAAAATTCTAACTTTGCCCCACGGAGTTTGTTCCATTTTAAATTGTGCACCGAGCTAAGGAATGGCATCAGGAACAATCTAAAAAAAGTCGCATCTCGATATCCCTGGCGGAAGGCACCCCTAGCAGCCAAAAACCACCCTCGCGAACGTTCAAAAAATTCTAACTTTGCCCCACGGAGTTTGTTCCATTTTAAATTGTGCACCGAGCTAAGGAATGGCATCAGGAACAATCTAAAAAAAGTCGCATCTCGATATCCCTGGCGGAAGGCACCCCTAGCAGCCAAAAACCACCCTCGCGAACGTTCAAAAAATTCTAACTTTGCCCCACGGAGTTTGTTCCATTTTAAATTGTGCACCGAGCTAAGGAATGGCATCAGGAACAATCTAAAAAAAGTCGCATCTCGATATCCCTGGCGGAAGGCACCCCTAGCAGCCAAAAACCACCCTCGCGAACGTTCAAAAAATTCTAACTTTGCCCCACGGAGTTTGTTCCATTTTAAATTGTGCACCGAGCTAAGGAATGGCATCAGGAACAATCTAAAAAAAGTCGCATCTCGATATCCCTGGCGGAAGGCACCCCTAGCAGCCAAAAACCACCCTCGCGAACGTTCAAAAAATTCTAACTTTGCCCCACGGAGTTTGTTCCATTTTAAATTGTGCACCGAGCTAAGGAATGGCATCAGGAACAATCTAAAAAAAGTCGCATCTCGATATCCCTGGCGGAAGGCACCCCTAGCAGCCAAAAACCACCCTCGCGAACGTTCAAAAAATTCTAACTTTGCCCCACGGAGTTTGTTCCATTTTAAATTGTGCACCGAGCTAAGGAATGGCATCAGGAACAATCTAAAAAAAGTCGCATCTCGATATCCCTGGCGGAAGGCACCCCTAGCAGCCAAAAACCACCCTCGCGAACGTTCAAAAAATTCTAACTTTGCCCCACGGAGTTTGTTCCATTTTAAATTGTGCACCGAGCTAAGGAATGGCATCAGGAACAATCTAAAAAAAGTCGCATCTCGATATCCCTGGCGGAAGGCACCCCTAGCAGCCAAAAACCACCCTCGCGAACGTTCAAAAAATTCTAACTTTGCCCCACGGAGTTTGTTCCATTTTAAATTGTGCACCGAGCTAAGGAATGGCATCAGGAACAATCTAAAAAAAGTCGCATCTCGATATCCCTGGCGGAAGGCACCCCTAGCAGCCAAAAACCACCCTCGCGAACGTTCAAAAAATTCTAACTTTGCCCCACGGAGTTTGTTCCATTTTAAATTGTGCACCGAGCTAAGGAATGGCATCAGGAACAATCTAAAAAAAGTCGCATCTCGATATCCCTGGCGGAAGGCACCCCTAGCAGCCAAAAACCACCCTCGCGAACGTTCAAAAAATTCTAACTTTGCCCCACGGAGTTTGTTCCATTTTAAATTGTGCACCGAGCTAAGGAATGGCATCAGGAACAATCTAAAAAAAGTCGCATCTCGATATCCCTGGCGGAAGGCACCCCTAGCAGCCAAAAACCACCCTCGCGAACGTTCAAAAAATTCTAACTTTGCCCCACGGAGTTTGTTCCATTTTAAATTGTGCACCGAGCTAAGGAATGGCATCAGGAACAATCTAAAAAAAGTCGCATCTCGATATCCCTGGCGGAAGGCACCCCTAGCAGCCAAAAACCACCCTCGCGAACGTTCAAAAAATTCTAACTTTGCCCCACGGAGTTTGTTCCATTTTAAATTGCGCACCGAGCTAAGGAATGGCATCAGGAACAATCTAAAAAAAGTCGCATCTCGATATCCCTGGCGGAAGGCACCCCTAGCAGCCAAAAACCACCCTCGCGAACGTTCAAAAAATTCTAACTTTGCCCCACGGAGTTTGTTCCATTTTAAATTGTGCACCGAGCTAAGGAATGGCATCAGGAACAATCTAAAAAAAGTCGCATCTCGATATCCCTGGCGGAAGGCACCCCTAGCAGCCAAAAACCACCCTCGCGAACGTTCAAAAAATTCTAACTTTGCCCCACGGAGTTTGTTCCATTTTAAATTGTGCACCGAGCTAAGGAATGGCATCAGGAACAATCTAAAAAAAGTCGCATCTCGATATCCCTGGCGGAAGGCACCCCTAGCAGCCAAAAACCACCCTCGCGAACGTTCAAAAAATTCTAACTTTGCCCCACGGAGTTTGTTCCATTTTAAATTGTGCACCGAGCTAAGGAATGGCATCAGGAACAATCTAAAAAAAGTCGCATCTCGATATCCCTGGCGGAAGGCACCCCTAGCAGCCAAAAACCACCCTCGCGAACGTTCAAAAAATTCTAACTTTGCCCCACGGAGTTTGTTCCATTTTAAATTGTGCACCGAGCTAAGGAATGGCATCAGGAACAATCTAAAAAAAGTCGCATCTCGATATCCCTGGCGGAAGGCACCCCTAGCAGCCAAAAACCACCCTCGCGAACGTTCAAAAAATTCTAACTTTGCCCCACGGAGTTTGTTCCATTTTAAATTGTGCACCGAGCTAAGGAATGGCATCAGGAACAATCTAAAAAAAGTCGCATCTCGATATCCCTGGCGGAAGGCACCCCTAGCAGCCAAAAACCACCCTCGCGAACGTTCAAAAAATTCTAACTTTGCCCCACGGAGTTTGTTCCATTTTAAATTGTGCACCGAGCTAAGGAATGGCATCAGGAACAATCTAAAAAAAGTCGCATCTCGATATCCCTGGCGGAAGGCACCCCTAGCAGCCAAAAACCACCCTCGCGAACGTTCAAAAAATTCTAACTTTGCCCCACGGAGTTTGTTCCATTTTAAATTGTGCACCGAGCTAAGGAATGGCATCAGGAACAATCTAAAAAAAGTCGCATCTCGATATCCCTGGCGGAAGGCACCCCTAGCAGCCAAAAACCACCCTCGCGAACGTTCAAAAAATTCTAACTTTGCCCCACGGAGTTTGTTCCATTTTAAATTGTGCACCGAGCTAAGGAATGGCATCAGGAACAATCTAAAAAAAGTCGCATCTCGATATCCCTGGCGGAAGGCACCCCTAGCAGCCAAAAACCACCCTCGCGAACGTTCAAAAAATTCTAACTTTGCCCCACGGAGTTTGTTCCATTTTAAATTGTGCACCGAGCTAAGGAATGGCATCAGGAACAATCTAAAAAAAGTCGCATCTCGATATCCCTGGCGGAAGGCACCCCTAGCAGCCAAAAACCACCCTCGCGAACGTTCAAAAAATTCTAACTTTGCCCCACGGAGTTTGTTCCATTTTAAATTGTGCACCGAGCTAAGGAATGGCATCAGGAACAATCTAAAAAAAGTCGCATCTCGATATCCCTGGCGGAAGGCACCCCTAGCAGCCAAAAACCACCCTCGCGAACGTTCAAAAAATTCTAACTTTGCCCCACGGAGTTTGTTCCATTTTAAATTGTGCACCGAGCTAAGGAATGGCATCAGGAACAATCTAAAAAAAGTCGCATCTCGATATCCCTGGCGGAAGGCACCCCTAGCAGCCAAAAACCACCCTCGCGAACGTTCAAAAAATTCTAACTTTGCCCCACGGAGTTTGTTCCATTTTAAATTGTGCACCGAGCTAAGGAATGGCATCAGGAACAATCTAAAAAAAGTCGCATCTCGATATCCCTGGCGGAAGGCACCCCTAGCAGCCAAAAACCACCCTCGCGAACGTTCAAAAAATTCTAACTTTGCCCCACGGAGTTTGTTCCATTTTAAATTGTGCACCGAGCTAAGGAATGGCATCAGGAACAATCTAAAAAAAGTCGCATCTCGATATCCCTGGCGGAAGGCACCCCTAGCAGCCAAAAACCACCCTCGCGAACGTTCAAAAAATTCTAACTTTGCCCCACGGAGTTTGTTCCATTTTAAATTGTGCACCGAGCTAAGGAATGGCATCAGGAACAATCTAAAAAAAGTCGCATCTCGATATCCCTGGCGGAAGGCACCCCTAGCAGCCAAAAACCACCCTCGCGAACGTTCAAAAAATTCTAACTTTGCCCCACGGAGTTTGTTCCATTTTAAATTGTGCACCGAGCTAAGGAATGGCATCAGGAACAATCTAAAAAAAGTCGCATCTCGATATCCCTGGCAGAAGGCACCCCTAGCAGCCAAAAACCACCCTCGCGAACGTTCAAAAAATTCTAACTTTGCCCCACGGAGTTTGTTCCATTTTAAATTGTGCACCGAGCTAAGGAATGGCATCAGGAACAATCTAAAAAAAGTCGCATCTCGATATCCCTGGCGGAAGGCACCCCTAGCAGCCAAAAACCACCCTCGCGAACGTTCAAAAAATTCTAACTTTGCCCCACGGAGTTTGTTCCATTTTAAATTGTGCACCGAGCTAAGGAATGGCATCAGGAACAATCTAAAAAAAGTCGCATCTCGATATCCCTGGCGGAAGGCACCCCTAGCAGCCAAAAACCACCCTCGCGAACGTTCAAAAAATTCTAACTTTGCCCCACGGAGTTTGTTCCATTTTAAATTGTGCACCGAGCTAAGGAATGGCATCAGGAACAATCTAAAAAAAGTCGCATCTCGATATCCCTGGCGGAAGGCACCCCTAGCAGCCAAAAACCACCCTCGCGAACGTTCAAAAAATTCTAACTTTGCCCCACGGAGTTTGTTCCATTTTAAATTGTGCACCGAGCTAAGGAATGGCATCAGGAACAATCTAAAAAAAGTCGCATCTCGATATCCCTGGCGGAAGGCACCCCTAGCAGCCAAAAACCACCCTCGCGAACGTTCAAAAAATTCTAACTTTGCCCCACGGAGTTTGTTCCATTTTAAATTGTGCACCGAGCTAAGGAATGGCATCAGGAACAATCTAAAAAAAGTCGCATCTCGATATCCCTGGCGGAAGGCACCCCTAGCAGCCAAAAACCACCCTCGCGAACGTTCAAAAAATTCTAACTTTGCCCCACGGAGTTTGTTCCATTTTAAATTGTGCACCGAGCTAAGGAATGGCATCAGGAACAATCTAAAAAAAGTCGCATCTCGATATCCCTGGCGGAAGCCACCCCTAGCAGCCAAAAACCACCCTCGCGAACGTTCAAAAAATTCTAACTTTGCCCCACGGAGTTTGTTCCATTTTAAATTGTGCACCGAGCTAAGGAATGGCATCAGGAACAATCTAAAAAAAGTCGCATCTCGATATCCCTGGCGGAAGGCACCCCTAGCAGCCAAAAACCACCCTCGCGAACGTTCAAAAAATTCTAACTTTGCCCCACGGAGTTTGTTCCATTTTAAATTGTGCACCGAGCTAAGGAATGGCATCAGGAACAATCTAAAAAAAGTCGCATCTCGATATCCCTGGCGGAAGGCACCCCTAGCAGCCAAAAACCACCCTCGCGAACGTTCAAAAAATTCTAACTTTGCCCCACGGAGTTTGTTCCATTTTAAATTGTGCACCGAGCTAAGGAATGGCATCAGGAACAATCTAAAAAAAGTCGCATCTCGATATCCCTGGCGGAAGGCACCCCTAGCAGCCAAAAACCACCCTCGCGAACGTTCAAAAAATTCTAACTTTGCCCCACGGAGTTTTTTCCATTTTAAATTGTGCACCGAGCTAAGGAATGGCATCAGGAACAATCTAAAAAAAGTCGCATCTCGATATCCCTGGCGGAAGGCACCCCTAGCAGCCAAAAACCACCCTCGCGAACGTTCAAAAAATTCTAACTTTGCCCCACGGAGTTTGTTCCATTTTAAATTGTGCACCGAGCTAAGGAATGGCATCAGGAACAATCTAAAAAAAGTCGCATCTCGATATCCCTGGCGGAAGGCACCCCTAGCAGCCAAAAACCACCCTCGCGAACGTTCAAAAAATTCTAACTTTGCGCCACGGAGTTTGTTCCATTTTAAATTGTGCACCGAGCTAAGGAATGGCATCAGGAACAATCTAAAAAAAGTCGCATCTCGATATCCCTGGCGGAAGGCACCCCTAGCAGCCAAAAACCACCCTCGCGAACGTTCAAAAAATTCTAACTTTGCCCCACGGAGTTTGTTCCATTTTAAATTATGCACCGAGCTAAGGAATGGCATCAGGAACAATCTAAAAAAAGTCGCATCTCGATATCCCTGGCGGAAGGCACCCCTAGCAGCCAAAAACCACCCTCGCGAACGTTCAAAAAATTCTAACTTTGCCCCACGGAGTTTGTTCCATTTTAAATTGTGCACCGAGCTAAGGAATGGCATCAGGAACAATCTAAAAAAAGTCGCATCTCGATATCCCTGGCGGAAGGCACCCCTAGCAGCCAAAAACCACCCTCGCGAACGTTCAAAAAATTCTAACTTTGCCCCACGGAGTTTGTTACATTTTAAATTGTGCACCGAGCTAAGGAATGGCATCAGGAACAATCTAAAAAAAGTCGCATCTCGATATCCCTGGCGGAAGGCACCCCTAGCAGCCAAAAACCACCCTCGCGAACGTTCAAAAAATTCTAACTTTGCCCCACGGAGTTTGTTACATTTTAAATTGTGCACCGAGCTAAGGAATGGCATCAGGAAAAATCTAAAAAAAGTCGCATCTCGATATCCCTGGCGGAAGGCACCCCTAGCAGCCAAAAACCACCCTCGCGAACGTTCAAAAAATTCTAACTTTGCCCCACGGAGTTTGTTACATTTTAAATTGTGCACCGAGCTAAGGAATGGCATCAGGAACAATCTAAAAAAAGTCGCATCTCGATATCCCTGGCGGAAGGCACCCCTAGCAGCCAAAAACCACCCTCGCGAACGTTCAAAAAATTCTAACTTTGCCCCACGGAGTTTGATACATTTTAAATTGTGCACCGAGCTAAGGAATGGCATCAGGAACAATCTAAAAAAAGTCGCATCTCGATATCCCTGGCGGAAGGCACCCCTAGCAGCCAAAAACCACCCTCGCGAACGTTCAAAAAATTCTAACTTTGCCCCACGGAGTTTGTTACATTTTAAATTGTGCACCGAGCTAAGGAATGGCATCAGGAACAATCTAAAAAAAGTCGCATCTCGATATCCCTGGCGGAAGGCACCCCTAGCAGCCAAAAACCACCCTCGCGAACGTTCAAAAAATTCTAACTTTGCCCCACGGAGTTTGTTCCATTTTAAATTGTGCACCGAGCTGAGGAATGGCATCAGGAACAATCTAAAAAAAGTCGCATCTCGATATCCCTGGCGGAAGGCACCCCTAGCAGCCAAAAACCACCCTCGCGAACGTTCAAAAAATTCTAACTTTGCCCCACGGAGTTTGTTCCATTTTAAATTGTGCACCGAGCTGAGGAATGGCATCAGGAACAATCTAAAAAAAGTCGCATCTCGATATCCCTGGCGGAAGGCACCCCTAGCAGCCAAAAACCACCCTCGCGAACGTTCAAAAAATTCTAACTTTGCCCCACGGAGTTTGTTACATTTTAAATTGTGCACCGAGCTAAGGAATGGCATCAGGAACAATCTAAAAAAAGTCGCATCTCGATATCCCTGGCGGAAGGCACCCCTAGCAGCCAAAAACCACCCTCGCGAACGTTCAAAAAATTCTAACTTTGCCCCACGGAGTTTGTTACATTTTAAATTGTGCACCGAGCTAAGGAATGGCATCAGGAACAATCTAAAAAAAGTCGCATCTCGATATCCCTGGCGGAAGGCACCCCTAGCAGCCAAAAACCACCCTCGCGAACGTTCAAAAAATTCTAACTTTGCCCCACGGAGTTTGTTACATTTTAAATTGTGCACCGAGCTAAGGAATGGCATCAGGAACAATCTAAAAAAAGTCGCATCTCGATATCCCTGGCGGAAGGCACCCCTAGCAGCCAAAAACCACCCTCGCGAACGTTCAAAAAATTCTAACTTTGCCCCACGGAGTTTGTTACATTTTAAATTGTGCACCGAGCTAAGGAATGGCATCAGGAACAATCTAAAAAAAGTCGCATCTCGATATCCCTGGCGGAAGGCACCCCTAGCAGCCAAAAACCACCCTCGCGAACGTTCAAAAAATTCTAACTTTGCCCCACGGAGTTTGTTACATTTTAAATTGTGCACCGAGCTAAGGAATGGCATCAGGAACAATCTAAAAAAAGTCGCATCTCGATATCCCTGGCGGAAGGCACCCCTAGCAGCCAAAAACCACCCTCGCGAACGTTCAAAAAATTCTAACTTTGCCCCACGGAGTTTGTTCCATTTTAAATTGTGCACCGAGCTGAGGAATGGCATCAGGAACAATCTAAAAAAAGTCGCATCTCGATATCCCTGGCGGAAGGCACCCCTAGCAGCCAAAAACCACCCTCGCGAACGTTCAAAAAATTCTAACTTTGCCCCACGGAGTTTGTTCCATTTTAAATTGCGCACCGAGCTAAGGAATGGCATCAGGAACAATCTAAAAAAAGTCGCATCTCGATATCCCTGGCGGAAGGCACCCCTAGCAGCCAAAAACCACCCTCGCGAACGTTCAAAAAATTCTAACTTTGCCCCACGGAGTTTGTTCCATTTTAAATTGTGCACCGAGCTAAGGAATGGCATCAGGAACAATCTAAAAAAAGTCGCATCTCGATATCCCTGGCGGAAGGCACCCCTAGCAGCCAAAAACCACCCTCGCGAACGTTCAAAAAATTCTAACTTTGCCCCACGGAGTTTGTTCCATTTTAAATTGTGCACCGAGCTAAGGAATGGCATCAGGAACAATCTAAAAAAAGTCGCATCTCGATATCCCTGGCGGAAGGCACCCCTAGCAGCCAAAAACCACCCTCGCGAACGTTCAAAAAATTCTAACTTTGCCCCACGGAGTTTGTTCCATTTTAAATTGTGCACCGAGCTAAGGAATGGCATCAGGAACAATCTAAAAAAAGTCGCATCTCGATATCCCTGGCGGAAGGCACCCCTAGCAGCCAAAAACCACCCTCGCGAACGTTCAAAAAATTCTAACTTTGCCCCACGGAGTTTGTTCCATTTTAAATTGTGCACCGAGCTAAGGAATGGCATCAGGAACAATCTAAAAAAAGTCGCATCTCGATATCCCTGGCGGAAGGCACCCCTAGCAGCCAAAAACCACCCTCGCGAACGTTCAAAAAATTCTAACTTTGCCCCACGGAGTTTGTTCCATTTTAAATTGTGCACCGAGCTAAGGAATGGCATCAGGAACAATCTAAAAAAAGTCGCATCTCGATATCCCTGGCGGAAGGCACCCCTAGCAGCCAAAAACCACCCTCGCGAACGTTCAAAAAATTCTAACTTTGCCCCACGGAGTTTGTTCCATTTTAAATTGTGCACCGAGCTAAGGAATGGCATCAGGAACAATCTAAAAAAAGTCGCATCTCGATATCCCTGGCGGAAGGCACCCCTAGCAGCCAAAAACCACCCTCGCGAACGTTCAAAAAATTCTAACTTTGCCCCACGGAGTTTGTTCCATTTTAAATTGTGCACCGAGCTAAGGAATGGCATCAGGAACAATCTAAAAAAAGTCGCATCTCGATATCCCTGGCGGAAGGCACCCCTAGCAGCCAAAAACCACCCTCGCGAACGTTCAAAAAATTCTAACTTTGCCCCACGGAGTTTGTTCCATTTTAAATTGTGCACCGAGCTAAGGAATGGCATCAGGAACAATCTAAAAAAAGTCGCATCTCGATATCCCTGGCGGAAGGCACCCCTAGCAGCCAAAAACCACCCTCGCGAACGTTCAAAAAATTCTAACTTTGCCCCACGGAGTTTGTTCCATTTTAAATTGTGCACCGAGCTAAGGAATGGCATCAGGAACAATCTAAAAAAAGTCGCATCTCGATATCCCTGGCGGAAGGCACCCCTAGCAGCCAAAAACCACCCTCGCGAACGTTCAAAAAATTCTAACTTTGCCCCACGGAGTTTGTTCCATTTTAAATTGTGCACCGAGCTAAGGAATGGCATCAGGAACAATCTAAAAAAAGTCGCATCTCGATATCCCTGGCGGAAGGCACCCCTAGCAGCCAAAAACCACCCTCGCGAACGTTCAAAAAATTCTAACTTTGCCCCACGGAGTTTGTTCCATTTTAAATTGTGCACCGAGCTAAGGAATGGCATCAGGAACAATCTAAAAAAAGTCGCATCTCGATATCCCTGGCGGAAGGCACCCCTAGCAGCCAAAAACCACCCTCGCGAACGTTCAAAAAATTCTAACTTTGCCCCACGGAGTTTGTTCCATTTTAAATTGTGCACCGAGCTAAGGAATGGCATCAGGAACAATCTAAAAAAAGTCGCATCTCGATATCCCTGGCGGAAGGCACCCCTAGCAGCCAAAAACCACCCTCGCGAACGTTCAAAAAATTCTAACTTTGCCCCACGGAGTTTGTTCCATTTTAAATTGTGCACCGAGCTAAGGAATGGCATCAGGAACAATCTAAAAAAAGTCGCATCTCGATATCCCTGGCGGAAGGCACCCCTAGCAGCCAAAAACCACCCTCGCGAACGTTCAAAAAATTCTAACTTTGCCCCACGGAGTTTGTTCCATTTTAAATTGTGCACCGAGCTAAGGAATGGCATCAGGAACAATCTAAAAAAAGTCGCATCTCGATATCCCTGGCGGAAGGCACCCCTAGCAGCCAAAAACCACCCTCGCGAACGTTCAAAAAATTCTAACTTTGCCCCACGGAGTTTGTTCCATTTTAAATTGTGCACCGAGCTAAGGAATGGCATCAGGAACAATCTAAAAAAAGTCGCATCTCGATATCCCTGGCGGAAGGCACCCCTAGCAGCCAAAAACCACCCTCGCGAACGTTCAAAAAATTCTAACTTTGCCCCACGGAGTTTGTTCCATTTTAAATTGTGCACCGAGCTAAGGAATGGCATCAGGAACAATCTAAAAAAAGTCGCATCTCGATATCCCTGGCGGAAGGCACCCCTAGCAGCCAAAAACCACCCTCGCGAACGTTCAAAAAATTCTAACTTTGCCCCACGGAGTTTGTTCCATTTTAAATTGTGCACCGAGCTAAGGAATGGCATCAGGAACAATCTAAAAAAAGTCGCATCTCGATATCCCTGGCGGAAGGCACCCCTAGCAGCCAAAAACCACCCTCGCGAACGTTCAAAAAATTCTAACTTTGCCCCACGGAGTTTGTTCCATTTTAAATTGTGCACCGAGCTAAGGAATGGCATCAGGAACAATCTAAAAAAAGTCGCATCTCGATATCCCTGGCGGAAGGCACCCCTAGCAGCCAAAAACCACCCTCGCGAACGTTCAAAAAATTCTAACTTTGCCCCACGGAGTTTGTTCCATTTTAAATTGTGCACCGAGCTAAGGAATGGCATCAGGAACAATCTAAAAAAAGTCGCATCTCGATATCCCTGGCGGAAGGCACCCCTAGCAGCCAAAAACCACCCTCGCGAACGTTCAAAAAATTCTAACTTTGCCCCACGGAGTTTGTTCCATTTTAAATTGTGCACCGAGCTAAGGAATGGCATCAGGAACAATCTAAAAAAAGTCGCATCTCGATATCCCTGGCGGAAGGCACCCCTAGCAGCCAAAAACCACCCTCGCGAACGTTCAAAAAATTCTAACTTTGCCCCACGGAGTTTGTTCCATTTTAAATTGTGCACCGAGCTAAGGAATGGCATCAGGAACAATCTAAAAAAAGTCGCATCTCGATATCCCTGGCGGAAGGCACCCTTAGCAGCCAAAAACCACCCTCGCGAACGTTCAAAAAATTCTAACTTTGCCCCACGGAGTTTGTTCCATTTTAAATTGTGCACCGAGCTAAGGAATGGCATCAGGAACAATCTAAAAAAAGTCGCATCTCGATATCCCTGGCGGAAGGCACCCCTAGCAGCCAAAAACCACCCTCGCGAACGTTCAAAAAATTCTAACTTTGCCCCACGGAGTTTGTTCCATTTTAAATTGTGCACCGAGCTAAGGAATGGCATCAGGAACAATCTAAAAAAAGTCGCATCTCGATATCCCTGGCGAAAGGCACCCCTAGCAGCCAAAAACCACCCTCGCGAACGTTCAAAAAATTCAAACTTTGCCCCACGGAGGTTGTTCCATTTTAAATTGTGCACCGAGCTAAGGAATGGCATCAGGAACAATCTAAAAAAAGTCGCATCTCGATATCCCTGGCGGAAGGCACCCCTAGCAGCCAAAAACCACCCTCGCGAACGTTCAAAAAATTCTAACTTTGCCCCACGGAGTTTGTTCCATTTTAAATTGTGCACCGAGCTAAGGAATGGCATCAGGAACAATCTAAAAAAAGTCGCATCTCGATATCCCTGGCGGAAGCCACCCCTAGCAGCCAAAAACCACCCTCGCGAACGTTCAAAAAATTCTAACTTTGCCCCACGGAGTTTGTTCCATTTTAAATTGTGCACCGAGCTAAGGAATGGCATCAGGAACAATCTAAAAAAAGTCGCATCTCGATATCCCTGGCGGAAGGCACCCCTAGCAGCCAAAAACCACCCTCGCGAACGTTCAAAAAATTCTAACTTTGCCCCACGGAGTTTGTTCCATTTTAAATTGTGCACCGAGCTAAGGAATGGCATCAGGAACAATCTAAAAAAAGTCGCATCTCGATATCCCTGGCGGAAGGCACCCTTAGCAGCCAAAAACCACCCTCGCGAACGTTCAAAAAATTCTAACTTTGCCCCACGGAGTTTGTTCCATTTTAAATTGTGCACCGAGCTAAGGAATGGCATCAGGAACAATCTAAAAAAAGTCGCATCTCGATATCCCTGGCGGAAGGCACCCCTAGCAGCCAAAAACCACCCTCGCGAACGTTCAAAAAATTCTAACTTTGCCCCACGGAGTTTGTTCCATTTTAAATTGTGCACCGAGCTAAGGAATGGCATCAGGAACAATCTAAAAAAAGTCGCATCTCGATATCCCTGGCGGAAGGCACCCCTAGCAGCCAAAAACCACCCTCGCGAACGTTCAAAAAATTCAAACTTTGCCCCACGGAGGTTGTTCCATTTTAAATTGTGCACCGAGCTAAGGAATGGCATCAGGAACAATCTAAAAAAAGTCGCATCTCGATATCCCTGGCGGAAGGCACCCCTAGCAGCCAAAAACCACCCTCGCGAACGTTCAAAAAATTCTAACTTTGCCCCACGGAGTTTGTTCCATTTTAAATTGTGCACCGAGCTAAGGAATGGCATCAGGAACAATCTAAAAAAAGTCGCATCTCGATATCCCTGGCGGAAGCCACCCCTAGCAGCCAAAAACCACCCTCGCGAACGTTCAAAAAATTCTAACTTTGCCCCACGGAGTTTGTTCCATTTTAAATTGTGCACCGAGCTAAGGAATGGCATCAGGAACAATCTAAAAAAAGTCGCATCTCGATATCCCTGGCGGAAGGCACCCCTAGCAGCCAAAAACCACCCTCGCGAACGTTCAAAAAATTCTAACTTTGCCCCACGGAGTTTGTTCCATTTTAAATTGTGCACCGAGCTAAGGAATGGCATCAGGAACAATCTAAAAAAAGTCGCATCTCGATATCCCTGGCGGAAGGCACCCCTAGCAGCCAAAAACCACCCTCGCGAACGTTCAAAAAATTCTAACTTTGCCCCACGGAGTTTGTTCCATTTTAAATTGTGCACCGAGCTAAGGAATGGCATCAGGAACAATCTAAAAAAAGTCGCATCTCGATATCCCTGGCGGAAGGCACCCCTAGCAGCCAAAAACCACCCTCGCGAACGTTCAAAAAATTCTAACTTTGCCCCACGGAGTTTTTTCCATTTTAAATTGTGCACCGAGCTAAGGAATGGCATCAGGAACAATCTAAAAAAAGTCGCATCTCGATATCCCTGGCGGAAGGCACCCCTAGCAGCCAAAAACCACCCTCGCGAACGTTCAAAAAATTCTAACTTTGCCCCACGGAGTTTGTTCCATTTTAAATTGTGCACCGAGCTAAGGAATGGCATCAGGAACAATCTAAAAAAAGTCGCATCTCGATATCCCTGGCGGAAGGCACCCCTAGCAGCCAAAAACCACCCTCGCGAACGTTCAAAAAATTCTAACTTTGCGCCACGGAGTTTGTTCCATTTTAAATTGTGCACCGAGCTAAGGAATGGCATCAGGAACAATCTAAAAAAAGTCGCATCTCGATATCCCTGGCGGAAGGCACCCCTAGCAGCCAAAAACCACCCTCGCGAACGTTCAAAAAATTCTAACTTTGCCCCACGGAGTTTGTTCCATTTTAAATTGTGCACCGAGCTAAGGAATGGCATCAGGAACAATCTAAAAAAAGTCGCATCTCGATATCCCTGGCGGAAGGCACCCCTAGCAGCCAAAAACCACCCTCGCGAACGTTCAAAAAATTCTAACTTTGCCCCACGGAGTTTGTTCCATTTTAAATTGTGCACCGAGCTAAGGAATGGCATCAGGAACAATCTAAAAAAAGTCGCATCTCGATATCCCTGGCGGAAGGCACCCCTAGCAGCCAAAAACCACCCTCGCGAACGTTCAAAAAATTCTAACTTTGCCCCACGGAGTTTGTTACATTTTAAATTGTGCACCGAGCTAAGGAATGGCGTCAGGAACAATCTAAAAAAAGTCGCATCTCGATATCCCTGGCGGAAGGCATCCCTAGCAGCCAAAAACCACCCTCGCGAACGTTCAAAAAATTCTAACTTTGCCCCACGGAGTTTGTTACATTTTAAATTGTGCACCGAGCTAAGGAATGGCATCAGGAACAATCTAAAAAAAGTCGCATCTCGATATCCCTGGCGGAAGGCACCCCTAGCAGCCAAAAACCACCCTCGCGAACGTTCAAAAAATTCTAACTTTGCCCCACGGAGTTTGTTACATTTTAAATTGTGCACCGAGCTAAGGAATGGCATCAGGAACAATCTAAAAAAAGTCGCATCTCGATATCCCTGGCGGAAGGCACCCCTAGCAGCCAAAAACCACCCTCGCGAACGTTCAAAAAATTCTAACTTTGCCCCACGGAGTTTGTTCCATTTTAAATTGTGCACCGAGCTAAGGAATGGCATCAGGAACAATCTAAAAAAAGTCGCATCTCGATATCCCTGGCGGAAGGCACCCCTAGCAGCCAAAAACCACCCTCGCGAACGTTCAAAAAATTCTAACTTTGCCCCACGGAGTTTGTTCCATTTTAAATTGTGCACCGAGCTAAGGAATGGCATCAGGAACAATCTAAAAAAAGTCGCATCTCGATATCCCTGGCGGAAGGCACCCCTAGCAGCCAAAAACCACCCTCGCGAACGTTCAAAAAATTCTAACTTTGCCCCACGGAGTTTGTTCCATTTTAAATTGTGCACCGAGCTAAGGAATGGCATCAGGAACAATCTAAAAAAAGTCGCATCTCGATATCCCTGGCGGAAGGCACCCCTAGCAGCCAAAAACCACCCTCGCGAACGTTCAAAAAATTCTAACTTTGCCCCACGGAGTTTGTTCCATTTTAAATTGTGCACCGAGCTAAGGAATGGCATCAGGAACAATCTAAAAAAAGTCGCATCTCGATATCCCTGGCGGAAGGCACCCCTAGCAGCCAAAAACCACCCTCGCGAACGTTCAAAAAATTCTAACTTTGCCCCACGGAGTTTGTTCCATTTTAAATTGTGCACCGAGCTAAGGAATGGCATCAGGAACAATCTAAAAAAAGTCGCATCTCGATATCCCTGGCGGAAGGCACCCTTAGCAGCCAAAAACCACCCTCGCGAACGTTCAAAAAATTCTAACTTTGCCCCACGGAGTTTGTTCCATTTTAAATTGTGCACCGAGCTAAGGAATGGCATCAGGAACAATCTAAAAAAAGTCGCATCTCGATATCCCTGGCGGAAGGCACCCCTAGCAGCCAAAAACCACCCTCGCGAACGTTCAAAAAATTCTAACTTTGCCCCACGGAGTTTGTTCCATTTTAAATTGTGCACCGAGCTAAGGAATGGCATCAGGAACAATCTAAAAAAAGTCGCATCTCGATATCCCTGGCGGAAGGCACCCCTAGCAGCCAAAAACCACCCTCGCGAACGTTCAAAAAATTCAAACTTTGCCCCACGGAGGTTGTTCCATTTTAAATTGTGCACCGAGCTAAGGAATGGCATCAGGAACAATCTAAAAAAAGTCGCATCTCGATATCCCTGGCGGAAGGCACCCCTAGCAGCCAAAAACCACCCTCGCGAACGTTCAAAAAATTCTAACTTTGCCCCACGGAGTTTGTTCCATTTTAAATTGTGCACCGAGCTAAGGAATGGCATCAGGAACAATCTAAAAAAAGTCGCATCTCGATATCCCTGGCGGAAGCCACCCCTAGCAGCCAAAAACCACCCTCGCGAACGTTCAAAAAATTCTAACTTTGCCCCACGGAGTTTGTTCCATTTTAAATTGTGCACCGAGCTAAGGAATGGCATCAGGAACAATCTAAAAAAAGTCGCATCTCGATATCCCTGGCGGAAGGCACCCCTAGCAGCCAAAAACCACCCTCGCGAACGTTCAAAAAATTCTAACTTTGCCCCACGGAGTTTGTTACATTTTAAATTGTGCACCGAGCTAAGGAATGGCGTCAGGAACAATCTAAAAAAAGTCGCATCTCGATATCCCTGGCGGAAGGCATCCCTAGCAGCCAAAAACCACCCTCGCGAACGTTCAAAAAATTCTAACTTTGCCCCACGGAGTTTGTTACATTTTAAATTGTGCACCGAGCTAAGGAATGGCATCAGGAACAATCTAAAAAAAGTCGCATCTCGATATCCCTGGCGGAAGGCACCCCTAGCAGCCAAAAACCACCCTCGCGAACGTTCAAAAAATTCTAACTTTGCCCCACGGAGTTTGTTACATTTTAAATTGTGCACCGAGCTAAGGAATGGCATCAGGAACAATCTAAAAAAAGTCGCATCTCGATATCCCTGGCGGAAGGCACCCCTAGCAGCCAAAAACCACCCTCGCGAACGTTCAAAAAATTCTAACTTTGCCCCACGGAGTTTGTTCCATTTTAAATTGTGCACCGAGCTAAGGAATGGCATCAGGAACAATCTAAAAAAAGTCGCATCTCGATATCCCTGGCGGAAGGCACCCCTAGCAGCCAAAAACCACCCTCGCGAACGTTCAAAAAATTCTAACTTTGCCCCACGGAGTTTGTTCCATTTTAAATTGTGCACCGAGCTAAGGAATGGCATCAGGAACAATCTAAAAAAAGTCGCATCTCGATATCCCTGGCGGAAGGCACCCCTAGCAGCCAAAAACCACCCTCGCGAACGTTCAAAAAATTCTAACTTTGCCCCACGGAGTTTGTTCCATTTTAAATTGTGCACCGAGCTAAGGAATGGCATCAGGAACAATCTAAAAAAAGTCGCATCTCGATATCCCTGGCGGAAGGCACCCCTAGCAGCCAAAAACCACCCTCGCGAACGTTCAAAAAATTCTAACTTTGCCCCACGGAGTTTGTTCCATTTTAAATTGTGCACCGAGCTAAGGAATGGCATCAGGAACAATCTAAAAAAAGTCGCATCTCGATATCCCTGGCGGAAGGCACCCCTAGCAGCCAAAAACCACCCTCGCGAACGTTCAAAAAATTCTAACTTTGCCCCACGGAGTTTGTTCCATTTTAAATTGTGCACCGAGCTAAGGAATGGCATCAGGAACAATCTAAAAAAAGTCGCATCTCGATATCCCTGGCGGAAGGCACCCTTAGCAGCCAAAAACCACCCTCGCGAACGTTCAAAAAATTCTAACTTTGCCCCACGGAGTTTGTTCCATTTTAAATTGTGCACCGAGCTAAGGAATGGCATCAGGAACAATCTAAAAAAAGTCGCATCTCGATATCCCTGGCGGAAGGCACCCCTAGCAGCCAAAAACCACCCTCGCGAACGTTCAAAAAATTCTAACTTTGCCCCACGGAGTTTGTTCCATTTTAAATTGTGCACCGAGCTAAGGAATGGCATCAGGAACAATCTAAAAAAAGTCGCATCTCGATATCCCTGGCGGAAGGCACCCCTAGCAGCCAAAAACCACCCTCGCGAACGTTCAAAAAATTCAAACTTTGCCCCACGGAGGTTGTTCCATTTTAAATTGTGCACCGAGCTAAGGAATGGCATCAGGAACAATCTAAAAAAAGTCGCATCTCGATATCCCTGGCGGAAGGCACCCCTAGCAGCCAAAAACCACCCTCGCGAACGTTCAAAAAATTCTAACTTTGCCCCACGGAGTTTGTTCCATTTTAAATTGTGCACCGAGCTAAGGAATGGCATCAGGAACAATCTAAAAAAAGTCGCATCTCGATATCCCTGGCGGAAGCCACCCCTAGCAGCCAAAAACCACCCTCGCGAACGTTCAAAAAATTCTAACTTTGCCCCACGGAGTTTGTTCCATTTTAAATTGTGCACCGAGCTAAGGAATGGCATCAGGAACAATCTAAAAAAAGTCGCATCTCGATATCCCTGGCGGAAGGCACCCCTAGCAGCCAAAAACCACCCTCGCGAACGTTCAAAAAATTCTAACTTTGCCCCACGGAGTTTGTTCCATTTTAAATTGTGCACCGAGCTAAGGAATGGCATCAGGAACAATCTAAAAAAAGTCGCATCTCGATATCCCTGGCGGAAGGCACCCCTAGCAGCCAAAAACCACCCTCGCGAACGTTCAAAAAATTCTAACTTTGCCCCACGGAGTTTGTTCCATTTTAAATTGTGCACCGAGCTAAGGAATGGCATCAGGAACAATCTAAAAAAAGTCGCATCTCGATATCCCTGGCGGAAGGCACCCCTAGCAGCCAAAAACCACCCTCGCGAACGTTCAAAAAATTCTAACTTTGCCCCACGGAGTTTTTTCCATTTTAAATTGTGCACCGAGCTAAGGAATGGCATCAGGAACAATCTAAAAAAAGTCGCATCTCGATATCCCTGGCGGAAGGCACCCCTAGCAGCCAAAAACCACCCTCGCGAACGTTCAAAAAATTCTAACTTTGCCCCACGGAGTTTGTTCCATTTTAAATTGTGCACCGAGCTAAGGAATGGCATCAGGAACAATCTAAAAAAAGTCGCATCTCGATATCCCTGGCGGAAGGCACCCCTAGCAGCCAAAAACCACCCTCGCGAACGTTCAAAAAATTCTAACTTTGCGCCACGGAGTTTGTTCCATTTTAAATTGTGCACCGAGCTAAGGAATGGCATCAGGAACAATCTAAAAAAAGTCGCATCTCGATATCCCTGGCGGAAGGCACCCCTAGCAGCCAAAAACCACCCTCGCGAACGTTCAAAAAATTCTAACTTTGCCCCACGGAGTTTGTTCCATTTTAAATTGTGCACCGAGCTAAGGAATGGCATCAGGAACAATCTAAAAAAAGTCGCATCTCGATATCCCTGGCGGAAGGCACCCCTAGCAGCCAAAAACCACCCTCGCGAACGTTCAAAAAATTCTAACTTTGCCCCACGGAGTTTGTTCCATTTTAAATTGTGCACCGAGCTAAGGAATGGCATCAGGAACAATCTAAAAAAAGTCGCATCTCGATATCCCTGGCGGAAGGCACCCCTAGCAGCCAAAAACCACCCTCGCGAACGTTCAAAAAATTCTAACTTTGCCCCACGGAGTTTGTTCCATTTTAAATTGTGCACCGAGCTAAGGAATGGCATCAGGAACAATCTAAAAAAAGTCGCATCTCGATATCCCTGGCGGAAGGCACCCCTAGCAGCCAAAAACCACCCTCGCGAACGTTCAAAAAATTCTAACTTTGCCCCACGGAGTTTGTTACATTTTAAATTGTGCACCGAGCTAAGGAATGGCATCAGGAACAATCTAAAAAAAGTCGCATCTCGATATCCCTGGCGGAAGGCATCCCTAGCAGCCAAAAACCACCCTCGCGAACGTTCAAAAAATTCTAACTTTGCCCCACGGAGTTTGTTACATTTTAAATTGTGCACCGAGCTAAGGAATGGCATCAGGAACAATCTAAAAAAAGTCGCATCTCGATATCCCTGGCGGAAGGCACCCCTAGCAGCCAAAAACCACCCTCGCGAACGTTCAAAAAATTCTAACTTTGCCCCACGGAGTTTGTTACATTTTAAATTGTGCACCGAGCTAAGGAATGGCATCAGGAACAATCTAAAAAAAGTCGCATCTCGATATCCCTGGCGGAAGGCACCCCTAGCAGCCAAAAACCACCCTCGCGAACGTTCAAAAAATTCTAACTTTGCCCCACGGAGTTTGTTACATTTTAAATTGTGCACCGAGCTAAGGAATGGCATCAGGAACAATCTAAAAAAAGTCGCATCTCGATATCCCTGGCGGAAGGCACCCCTAGCAGCCAAAAACCACCCTCGCGAACGTTCAAAAAATTCTAACTTTGCCCCACGGAGTTTGTTACATTTTAAATTGTGCACCGAGCTAAGGAATGGCATCAGGAACAATCTAAAAAAAGTCGCATCTCGATATCCCTGGCGGAAGGCACCCCTAGCAGCCAAAAACCACCCTCGCGAACGTTCAAAAAATTCTAACTTTGCCCCACGGAGTTTGTTCCATTTTAAATTGTGCACCGAGCTAAGGAATGGCATCAGGAACAATCTAAAAAAAGTCGCATCTCGATATCCCTGGCGGAAGGCACCCCTAGCAGCCAAAAACCACCCTCGCGAACGTTCAAAAAATTCTAACTTTGCCCCACGGAGTTTGTTACATTTTAAATTGTGCACCGAGCTAAGGAATGGCATCAGGAACAATCTAAAAAAAGTCGCATCTCGATATCCCTGGCGGAAGGCACCCCTAGCAGCCAAAAACCACCCTCGCGAACGTTCAAAAAATTCTAACTTTGCCCCACGGAGTTTGTTACATTTTAAATTGTGCACCGAGCTAAGGAATGGCATCAGGAACAATCTAAAAAAAGTCGCATCTCGATATCCCTGGCGGAAGGCACCCCTAGCAGCCAAAAACCGCCCTCGCGAACGTTCAAAAAATTCAAACTTTGCCCCACGGAGTTTGTTACATTTTAAATTGTGCACCGAGCTAAGGAATGGCATCAGGAACAATCTAAAAAAAGTCGCATCTCGATATCCCTGGCGGAAGGCACCCCTAGCAGCCAAAAACCACCCTCGCGAACGTTCAAAAAATTTTAACTTTGCCCCACGGAGTTTGTTCCATTTTAAATTGTGCACCGAGCTGAGGAATGGCATCAGGAACAATCTAAAAAAAGTCGCATCTCGATATCCCTGGCGGAAGGCACCCCTAGCAGCCAAAAACCACCCTCGCGAACGTTCAAAAAATTCTAACTTTGCCCCACGGAGTTTGTTCCATTTTAAATTGTGCACCGAGCTAAGGAATGGCATCAGGAACAATCTAAAAAAAGTCGCATCTCGATATCCCTGGCGGAAGGCACCCCTAGCAGCCAAAAACCACCCTCGCGAACGTTCAAAAAATTCTAACTTTGCCCCACGGAGTTTGTTCCATTTTAAATTGTGCACCGAGCTAAGGAATGGCATCAGGAACAATCTAAAAAAAGTCGCATCTCGATATCCCTGGCGGAAGGCACCCCTAGCAGCCAAAAACCACCCTCGCGAACGTTCAAAAAATTCTAACTTTGCCCCACGGAGTTTGTTCCATTTTAAATTGTGCACCGAGCTAAGGAATGGCATCAGGAACAATCTAAAAAAAGTCGCATCTCGATATCCCTGGCGGAAGGCACCCCTAGCAGCCAAAAACCACCCTCGCGAACGTTCAAAAAATTCTAACTTTGCCCCACGGAGTTTGTTCCATTTTAAATTGTGCACCGAGCTAAGGAATGGCATCAGGAACAATCTAAAAAAAGTCGCATCTCGATATCCCTGGCGGAAGGCACCCCTAGCAGCCAAAAACCACCCTCGCGAACGTTCAAAAAATTCTAACTTTGCCCCACGGAGTTTGTTCCATTTTAAATTGTGCACCGAGCTAAGGAATGGCATCAGGAACAATCTAAAAAAAGTCGCATCTCGATATCCCTGGCGGAAGGCACCCCTAGCAGCCAAAAACCACCCTCGCGAACGTTCAAAAAATTCTAACTTTGCCCCACGGAGTTTGTTCCATTTTAAATTGTGCACCGAGCTAAGGAATGGCATCAGGAACAATCTAAAAAAAGTCGCATCTCGATATCCCTGGCGGAAGGCACCCCTAGCAGCCAAAAACCACCCTCGCGAACGTTCAAAAAATTCTAACTTTGCCCCACGGAGTTTGTTCCATTTTAAATTGTGCACCGAGCTAAGGAATGGCATCAGGAACAATCTAAAAAAAGTCGCATCTCGATATCCCTGGCGGAAGGCACCCCTAGCAGCCAAAAACCACCCTCGCGAACGTTCAAAAAATTCTAACTTTGCCCCACGGAGTTTGTTCCATTTTAAATTGTGCACCGAGCTAAGGAATGGCATCAGGAACAATCTAAAAAAAGTCGCATCTCGATATCCCTGGCGGAAGGCACCCCTAGCAGCCAAAAACCACCCTCGCGAACGTTCAAAAAATTCTAACTTTGCCCCACGGAGTTTGTTCCATTTTAAATTGTGCACCGAGCTAAGGAATGGCATCAGGAACAATCTAAAAAAAGTCGCATCTCGATATCCCTGGCGGAAGGCACCCCTAGCAGCCAAAAACCACCCTCGCGAACGTTCAAAAAATTCTAACTTTGCCCCACGGAGTTTGTTCCATTTTAAATTGTGCACCGAGCTAAGGAATGGCATCAGGAACAATCTAAAAAAAGTCGCATCTCGATATCCCTGGCGGAAGGCACCCCTAGCAGCCAAAAACCACCCTCGCGAACGTTCAAAAAATTCTAACTTTGCCCCACGGAGTTTGTTCCATTTTAAATTGTGCACCGAGCTAAGGAATGGCATCAGGAACAATCTAAAAAAAGTCGCATCTCGATATCCCTGGCGGAAGGCACCCCTAGCAGCCAAAAACCACCCTCGCGAACGTTCAAAAAATTCTAACTTTGCCCCACGGAGTTTGTTCCATTTTAAATTGTGCACCGAGCTAAGGAATGGCATCAGGAACAATCTAAAAAAAGTCGCATCTCGATATCCCTGGCGGAAGGCACCCCTAGCAGCCAAAAACCACCCTCGCGAACGTTCAAAAAATTCTAACTTTGCCCCACGGAGTTTGTTCCATTTTAAATTGTGCACCGAGCTAAGGAATGGCATCAGGAACAATCTAAAAAAAGTCGCATCTCGATATCCCTGGCGGAAGGCACCCCTAGCAGCCAAAAACCACCCTCGCGAACGTTCAAAAAATTCTAACTTTGCCCCACGGAGTTTGTTCCATTTTAAATTGTGCACCGAGCTAAGGAATGGCATCAGGAACAATCTAAAAAAAGTCGCATCTCGATATCCCTGGCGGAAGGCACCCCTAGCAGCCAAAAACCACCCTCGCGAACGTTCAAAAAATTCTAACTTTGCCCCACGGAGTTTGTTCCATTTTAAATTGTGCACCGAGCTAAGGAATGGCATCAGGAACAATCTAAAAAAAGTCGCATCTCGATATCCCTGGCGGAAGGCACCCCTAGCAGCCAAAAACCACCCTCGCGAACGTTCAAAAAATTCTAACTTTGCCCCACGGAGTTTGTTCCATTTTAAATTGTGCACCGAGCTAAGGAATGGCATCAGGAACAATCTAAAAAAAGTCGCATCTCGATATCCCTGGCGGAAGGCACCCCTAGCAGCCAAAAACCACCCTCGCGAACGTTCAAAAAATTCTAACTTTGCCCCACGGAGTTTGTTCCATTTTAAATTGTGCACCGAGCTAAGGAATGGCATCAGGAACAATCTAAAAAAAGTCGCATCTCGATATCCCTGGCGGAAGGCACCCCTAGCAGCCAAAAACCACCCTCGCGAACGTTCAAAAAATTCTAACTTTGCCCCACGGAGTTTGTTACATTTTAAATTGTGCACCGAGCTAAGGAATGGCATCAGGAACAATCTAAAAAAAGTCGCATCTCGATATCCCTGGCGGAAGGCATCCCTAGCAGCCAAAAACCACCCTCGCGAACGTTCAAAAAATTCTAACTTTGCCCCACGGAGTTTGTTACATTTTAAATTGTGCACCGAGCTAAGGAATGGCATCAGGAACAATCTAAAAAAAGTCGCATCTCGATATCCCTGGCGGAAGGCACCCCTAGCAGCCAAAAACCACCCTCGCGAACGTTCAAAAAATTCTAACTTTGCCCCACGGAGTTTGTTACATTTTAAATTGTGCACCGAGCTAAGGAATGGCATCAGGAACAATCTAAAAAAAGTCGCATCTCGATATCCCTGGCGGAAGGCACCCCTAGCAGCCAAAAACCACCCTCGCGAACGTTCAAAAAATTCTAACTTTGCCCCACGGAGTTTGTTACATTTTAAATTGTGCACCGAGCTAAGGAATGGCATCAGGAACAATCTAAAAAAAGTCGCATCTCGATATCCCTGGCGGAAGGCACCCCTAGCAGCCAAAAACCACCCTCGCGAACGTTCAAAAAATTCTAACTTTGCCCCACGGAGTTTGTTACATTTTAAATTGTGCACCGAGCTAAGGAATGGCATCAGGAACAATCTAAAAAAAGTCGCATCTCGATATCCCTGGCGGAAGGCACCCCTAGCAGCCAAAAACCACCCTCGCGAACGTTCAAAAAATTCTAACTTTGCCCCACGGAGTTTGTTCCATTTTAAATTGTGCACCGAGCTAAGGAATGGCATCAGGAACAATCTAAAAAAAGTCGCATCTCGATATCCCTGGCGGAAGGCACCCCTAGCAGCCAAAAACCACCCTCGCGAACGTTCAAAAAATTCTAACTTTGCCCCACGGAGTTTGTTACATTTTAAATTGTGCACCGAGCTAAGGAATGGCATCAGGAACAATCTAAAAAAAGTCGCATCTCGATATCCCTGGCGGAAGGCACCCCTAGCAGCCAAAAACCACCCTCGCGAACGTTCAAAAAATTCTAACTTTGCCCCACGGAGTTTGTTACATTTTAAATTGTGCACCGAGCTAAGGAATGGCATCAGGAACAATCTAAAAAAAGTCGCATCTCGATATCCCTGGCGGAAGGCACCCCTAGCAGCCAAAAACCGCCCTCGCGAACGTTCAAAAAATTCAAACTTTGCCCCACGGAGTTTGTTACATTTTAAATTGTGCACCGAGCTAAGGAATGGCATCAGGAACAATCTAAAAAAAGTCGCATCTCGATATCCCTGGCGGAAGGCACCCCTAGCAGCCAAAAACCACCCTCGCGAACGTTCAAAAAATTTTAACTTTGCCCCACGGAGTTTGTTCCATTTTAAATTGTGCACCGAGCTGAGGAATGGCATCAGGAACAATCTAAAAAAAGTCGCATCTCGATATCCCTGGCGGAAGGCACCCCTAGCAGCCAAAAACCACCCTCGCGAACGTTCAAAAAATTCTAACTTTGCCCCACGGAGTTTGTTCCATTTTAAATTGTGCACCGAGCTAAGGAATGGCATCAGGAACAATCTAAAAAAAGTCGCATCTCGATATCCCTGGCGGAAGGCACCCCTAGCAGCCAAAAACCACCCTCGCGAACGTTCAAAAAATTCTAACTTTGCCCCACGGAGTTTGTTCCATTTTAAATTGTGCACCGAGCTAAGGAATGGCATCAGGAACAATCTAAAAAAAGTCGCATCTCGATATCCCTGGCGGAAGGCACCCCTAGCAGCCAAAAACCACCCTCGCGAACGTTCAAAAAATTCTAACTTTGCCCCACGGAGTTTGTTCCATTTTAAATTGTGCACCGAGCTAAGGAATGGCATCAGGAACAATCTAAAAAAAGTCGCATCTCGATATCCCTGGCGGAAGGCACCCCTAGCAGCCAAAAACCACCCTCGCGAACGTTCAAAAAATTCTAACTTTGCCCCACGGAGTTTGTTCCATTTTAAATTGTGCACCGAGCTAAGGAATGGCATCAGGAACAATCTAAAAAAAGTCGCATCTCGATATCCCTGGCGGAAGGCACCCCTAGCAGCCAAAAACCACCCTCGCGAACGTTCAAAAAATTCTAACTTTGCCCCACGGAGTTTGTTCCATTTTAAATTGTGCACCGAGCTAAGGAATGGCATCAGGAACAATCTAAAAAAAGTCGCATCTCGATATCCCTGGCGGAAGGCACCCCTAGCAGCCAAAAACCACCCTCGCGAACGTTCAAAAAATTCTAACTTTGCCCCACGGAGTTTGTTCCATTTTAAATTGTGCACCGAGCTAAGGAATGGCATCAGGAACAATCTAAAAAAAGTCGCATCTCGATATCCCTGGCGGAAGGCACCCCTAGCAGCCAAAAACCACCCTCGCGAACGTTCAAAAAATTCTAACTTTGCCCCACGGAGTTTGTTCCATTTTAAATTGTGCACCGAGCTAAGGAATGGCATCAGGAACAATCTAAAAAAAGTCGCATCTCGATATCCCTGGCGGAAGGCACCCCTAGCAGCCAAAAACCACCCTCGCGAACGTTCAAAAAATTCTAACTTTGCCCCACGGAGTTTGTTCCATTTTAAATTGTGCACCGAGCTAAGGAATGGCATCAGGAACAATCTAAAAAAAGTCGCATCTCGATATCCCTGGCGGAAGGCACCCCTAGCAGCCAAAAACCACCCTCGCGAACGTTCAAAAAATTCTAACTTTGCCCCACGGAGTTTGTTCCATTTTAAATTGTGCACCGAGCTAAGGAATGGCATCAGGAACAATCTAAAAAAAGTCGCATCTCGATATCCCTGGCGGAAGGCACCCCTAGCAGCCAAAAACCACCCTCGCGAACGTTCAAAAAATTCTAACTTTGCCCCACGGAGTTTGTTCCATTTTAAATTGTGCACCGAGCTAAGGAATGGCATCAGGAACAATCTAAAAAAAGTCGCATCTCGATATCCCTGGCGGAAGGCACCCCTAGCAGCCAAAAACCACCCTCGCGAACGTTCAAAAAATTCTAACTTTGCCCCACGGAGTTTGTTCCATTTTAAATTGTGCACCGAGCTAAGGAATGGCATCAGGAACAATCTAAAAAAAGTCGCATCTCGATATCCCTGGCGGAAGGCACCCCTAGCAGCCAAAAACCACCCTCGCGAACGTTCAAAAAATTCTAACTTTGCCCCACGGAGTTTGTTCCATTTTAAATTGTGCACCGAGCTAAGGAATGGCATCAGGAACAATCTAAAAAAAGTCGCATCTCGATATCCCTGGCGGAAGGCACCCCTAGCAGCCAAAAACCACCCTCGCGAACGTTCAAAAAATTCTAACTTTGCCCCACGGAGTTTGTTCCATTTTAAATTGTGCACCGAGCTAAGGAATGGCATCAGGAACAATCTAAAAAAAGTCGCATCTCGATATCCCTGGCGGAAGGCACCCCTAGCAGCCAAAAACCACCCTCGCGAACGTTCAAAAAATTCTAACTTTGCCCCACGGAGTTTGTTCCATTTTAAATTGTGCACCGAGCTAAGGAATGGCATCAGGAACAATCTAAAAAAAGTCGCATCTCGATATCCCTGGCGGAAGGCACCCCTAGCAGCCAAAAACCACCCTCGCGAACGTTCAAAAAATTCTAACTTTGCCCCACGGAGTTTGTTCCATTTTAAATTGTGCACCGAGCTAAGGAATGGCATCAGGAACAATCTAAAAAAAGTCGCATCTCGATATCCCTGGCGGAAGGCACCCCTAGCAGCCAAAAACCACCCTCGCGAACGTTCAAAAAATTCTAACTTTGCCCCACGGAGTTTGTTCCATTTTAAATTGTGCACCGAGCTAAGGAATGGCATCAGGAACAATCTAAAAAAAGTCGCATCTCGATATCCCTGGCGGAAGGCACCCCTAGCAGCCAAAAACCACCCTCGCGAACGTTCAAAAAATTCTAACTTTGCCCCACGGAGTTTGTTCCATTTTAAATTGTGCACCGAGCTAAGGAATGGCATCAGGAACAATCTAAAAAAAGTCGCATCTCGATATCCCTGGCGGAAGGCACCCCTAGCAGCCAAAAACCACCCTCGCGAACGTTCAAAAAATTCTAACTTTGCCCCACGGAGTTTGTTCCATTTTAAATTGTGCACCGAGCTAAGGAATGGCATCAGGAACAATCTAAAAAAAGTCGCATCTCGATATCCCTGGCGGAAGGCACCCTTAGCAGCCAAAAACCACCCTCGCGAACGTTCAAAAAATTCTAACTTTGCCCCACGGAGTTTGTTCCATTTTAAATTGTGCACCGAGCTAAGGAATGGCATCAGGAACAATCTAAAAAAAGTCGCATCTCGATATCCCTGGCGGAAGGCACCCCTAGCAGCCAAAAACCACCCTCGCGAACGTTCAAAAAATTCTAACTTTGCCCCACGGAGTTTGTTCCATTTTAAATTGTGCACCGAGCTAAGGAATGGCATCAGGAACAATCTAAAAAAAGTCGCATCTCGATATCCCTGGCGGAAGGCACCCCTAGCAGCCAAAAACCACCCTCGCGAACGTTCAAAAAATTCAAACTTTGCCCCACGGAGGTTGTTCCATTTTAAATTGTGCACCGAGCTAAGGAATGGCATCAGGAACAATCTAAAAAAAGTCGCATCTCGATATCCCTGGCGGAAGGCACCCCTAGCAGCCAAAAACCACCCTCGCGAACGTTCAAAAAATTCTAACTTTGCCCCACGGAGTTTGTTCCATTTTAAATTGTGCACCGAGCTAAGGAATGGCATCAGGAACAATCTAAAAAAAGTCGCATCTCGATATCCCTGGCGGAAGCCACCCCTAGCAGCCAAAAACCACCCTCGCGAACGTTCAAAAAATTCTAACTTTGCCCCACGGAGTTTGTTCCATTTTAAATTGTGCACCGAGCTAAGGAATGGCATCAGGAACAATCTAAAAAAAGTCGCATCTCGATATCCCTGGCGGAAGGCACCCCTAGCAGCCAAAAACCACCCTCGCGAACGTTCAAAAAATTCTAACTTTGCCCCACGGAGTTTGTTCCATTTTAAATTGTGCACCGAGCTAAGGAATGGCATCAGGAACAATCTAAAAAAAGTCGCATCTCGATATCCCTGGCGGAAGGCACCCCTAGCAGCCAAAAACCACCCTCGCGAACGTTCAAAAAATTCTAACTTTGCCCCACGGAGTTTGTTCCATTTTAAATTGTGCACCGAGCTAAGGAATGGCATCAGGAACAATCTAAAAAAAGTCGCATCTCGATATCCCTGGCGGAAGGCACCCCTAGCAGCCAAAAACCACCCTCGCGAACGTTCAAAAAATTCTAACTTTGCCCCACGGAGTTTTTTCCATTTTAAATTGTGCACCGAGCTAAGGAATGGCATCAGGAACAATCTAAAAAAAGTCGCATCTCGATATCCCTGGCGGAAGGCACCCCTAGCAGCCAAAAACCACCCTCGCGAACGTTCAAAAAATTCTAACTTTGCCCCACGGAGTTTGTTCCATTTTAAATTGTGCACCGAGCTAAGGAATGGCATCAGGAACAATCTAAAAAAAGTCGCATCTCGATATCCCTGGCGGAAGGCACCCCTAGCAGCCAAAAACCACCCTCGCGAACGTTCAAAAAATTCTAACTTTGCGCCACGGAGTTTGTTCCATTTTAAATTGTGCACCGAGCTAAGGAATGGCATCAGGAACAATCTAAAAAAAGTCGCATCTCGATATCCCTGGCGGAAGGCACCCCTAGCAGCCAAAAACCACCCTCGCGAACGTTCAAAAAATTCTAACTTTGCCCCACGGAGTTTGTTCCATTTTAAATTGTGCACCGAGCTAAGGAATGGCATCAGGAACAATCTAAAAAAAGTCGCATCTCGATATCCCTGGCGGAAGGCACCCCTAGCAGCCAAAAACCACCCTCGCGAACGTTCAAAAAATTCTAACTTTGCCCCACGGAGTTTGTTCCATTTTAAATTGTGCACCGAGCTAAGGAATGGCATCAGGAACAATCTAAAAAAAGTCGCATCTCGATATCCCTGGCGGAAGGCACCCCTAGCAGCCAAAAACCACCCTCGCGAACGTTCAAAAAATTCTAACTTTGCCCCACGGAGTTTGTTACATTTTAAATTGTGCACCGAGCTAAGGAATGGCGTCAGGAACAATCTAAAAAAAGTCGCATCTCGATATCCCTGGCGGAAGGCATCCCTAGCAGCCAAAAACCACCCTCGCGAACGTTCAAAAAATTCTAACTTTGCCCCACGGAGTTTGTTACATTTTAAATTGTGCACCGAGCTAAGGAATGGCATCAGGAACAATCTAAAAAAAGTCGCATCTCGATATCCCTGGCGGAAGGCACCCCTAGCAGCCAAAAACCACCCTCGCGAACGTTCAAAAAATTCTAACTTTGCCCCACGGAGTTTGTTACATTTTAAATTGTGCACCGAGCTAAGGAATGGCATCAGGAACAATCTAAAAAAAGTCGCATCTCGATATCCCTGGCGGAAGGCACCCCTAGCAGCCAAAAACCACCCTCGCGAACGTTCAAAAAATTCTAACTTTGCCCCACGGAGTTTGTTCCATTTTAAATTGTGCACCGAGCTAAGGAATGGCATCAGGAACAATCTAAAAAAAGTCGCATCTCGATATCCCTGGCGGAAGGCACCCCTAGCAGCCAAAAACCACCCTCGCGAACGTTCAAAAAATTCTAACTTTGCCCCACGGAGTTTGTTCCATTTTAAATTGTGCACCGAGCTAAGGAATGGCATCAGGAACAATCTAAAAAAAGTCGCATCTCGATATCCCTGGCGGAAGGCACCCCTAGCAGCCAAAAACCACCCTCGCGAACGTTCAAAAAATTCTAACTTTGCCCCACGGAGTTTGTTCCATATTAAATTGTGCACCGAGCTAAGGAATGGCATCAGGAACAATCTAAAAAAAGTCGCATCTCGATATCCCTGGCGGAAGGCACCCCTAGCAGCCAAAAACCACCCTCGCGAACGTTCAAAAAATTCTAACTTTGCCCCACGGAGTTTGTTCCATTTTAAATTGTGCACCGAGCTAAGGAATGGCATCAGGAACAATCTAAAAAAAGTCGCATCTCGATATCCCTGGCGGAAGGCACCCCTAGCAGCCAAAAACCACCCTCGCGAACGTTCAAAAAATTCTAACTTTGCCCCACGGAGTTTGTTCCATTTTAAATTGTGCACCGAGCTAAGGAATGGCATCAGGAACAATCTAAAAAAAGTCGCATCTCGATATCCCTGGCGGAAGGCACCCTTAGCAGCCAAAAACCACCCTCGCGAACGTTCAAAAAATTCTAACTTTGCCCCACGGAGTTTGTTCCATTTTAAATTGTGCACCGAGCTAAGGAATGGCATCAGGAACAATCTAAAAAAAGTCGCATCTCGATATCCCTGGCGGAAGGCACCCCTAGCAGCCAAAAACCACCCTCGCGAACGTTCAAAAAATTCTAACTTTGCCCCACGGAGTTTGTTCCATTTTAAATTGTGCACCGAGCTAAGGAATGGCATCAGGAACAATCTAAAAAAAGTCGCATCTCGATATCCCTGGCGGAAGGCACCCCTAGCAGCCAAAAACCACCCTCGCGAACGTTCAAAAAATTCAAACTTTGCCCCACGGAGGTTGTTCCATTTTAAATTGTGCACCGAGCTAAGGAATGGCATCAGGAACAATCTAAAAAAAGTCGCATCTCGATATCCCTGGCGGAAGGCACCCCTAGCAGCCAAAAACCACCCTCGCGAACGTTCAAAAAATTCTAACTTTGCCCCACGGAGTTTGTTCCATTTTAAATTGTGCACCGAGCTAAGGAATGGCATCAGGAACAATCTAAAAAAAGTCGCATCTCGATATCCCTGGCGGAAGCCACCCCTAGCAGCCAAAAACCACCCTCGCGAACGTTCAAAAAATTCTAACTTTGCCCCACGGAGTTTGTTCCATTTTAAATTGTGCACCGAGCTAAGGAATGGCATCAGGAACAATCTAAAAAAAGTCGCATCTCGATATCCCTGGCGGAAGGCACCCCTAGCAGCCAAAAACCACCCTCGCGAACGTTCAAAAAATTCTAACTTTGCCCCACGGAGTTTGTTCCATTTTAAATTGTGCACCGAGCTAAGGAATGGCATCAGGAACAATCTAAAAAAAGTCGCATCTCGATATCCCTGGCGGAAGGCACCCCTAGCAGCCAAAAACCACCCTCGCGAACGTTCAAAAAATTCTAACTTTGCCCCACGGAGTTTGTTCCATTTTAAATTGTGCACCGAGCTAAGGAATGGCATCAGGAACAATCTAAAAAAAGTCGCATCTCGATATCCCTGGCGGAAGGCACCCCTAGCAGCCAAAAACCACCCTCGCGAACGTTCAAAAAATTCTAACTTTGCCCCACGGAGTTTTTTCC
>CALUEP010000003.1:0-91099 GCA_944319695.1 Tiphia femorata
GGATATCGAGATGCGACTTTTTTTAGATTGTTCCTGATGCCATTCCTTAGCTCGGTGCACAATTTAAAATGGAACAAACTCCGTGGGGCAAAGTTAGAATTTTTTGAACGTTCGCGAGGGTGGTTTTTGGCTGCTAGGGGTGCCTTCCGCCAGGGATATCGAGATGCGACTTTTTTTAGATTGTTCCTGATGCCATTCCTTAGCTCGGTGCACAATTTAAAATGGAACAAACTCCGTGGGGCAAAGTTAGAATTTTTTGAACGTTCGCGAGGGTGGTTTTTGGCTGCTAGGGGTGCCTTCCGCCAGGGATATCGAGATGCGACTTTTTTTAGATTGTTCCTGATGCCATTCCTTAGCTCGGTGCACAATTTAAAATGGAACAAACTCCGTGGGGCAAAGTTAGAATTTTTTGAACGTTCGCGAGGGTGGTTTTTGGCTGCTAGGGGTGCCTTCCGCCAGGGATATCGAGATGCGACTTTTTTTAGATTGTTCCTGATGCCATTCCTTAGCTCGGTGCACAATTTAAAATGGAACAAACTCCGTGGGGCAAAGTTAGAATTTTTTGAACGTTCGCGAGGGTGGTTTTTGGCTGCTAGGGGTGCCTTCCGCCAGGGATATCGAGATGCGACTTTTTTTAGATTGTTCCTGATGCCATTCCTTAGCTCGGTGCACAATTTAAAATGGAACAAACTCCGTGGGGCAAAGTTAGAATTTTTTGAACGTTCGCGAGGGTGGTTTTTGGCTGCTAGGGGTGCCTTCCGCCAGGGATATCGAGATGCGACTTTTTTTAGATTGTTCCTGATGCCATTCCTTAGCTCGGTGCACAATTTAAAATGGAACAAACTCCGTGGGGCAAAGTTAGAATTTTTTGAACGTTCGCGAGGGTGGTTTTTGGCTGCTAGGGGTGCCTTCCGCCAGGGATATCGAGATGCGACTTTTTTTAGATTGTTCCTGATGCCATTCCTTAGCTCGGTGCACAATTTAAAATGGAACAAACTCCGTGGGGCAAAGTTAGAATTTTTTGAACGTTCGCGAGGGTGGTTTTTGGCTGCTAGGGGTGCCTTCCGCCAGGGATATCGAGATGCGACTTTTTTTAGATTGTTCCTGATGCCATTCCTTAGCTCGGTGCACAATTTAAAATGGAACAAACTCCGTGGGGCAAAGTTAGAATTTTTTGAACGTTCGCGAGGGTGGTTTTTGGCTGCTAGGGGTGCCTTCCGCCAGGGATATCGAGATGCGACTTTTTTTAGATTGTTCCTGATGCCATTCCTTAGCTCGGTGCACAATTTAAAATGGAACAAACTCCGTGGGGCAAAGTTAGAATTTTTTGAACGTTCGCGAGGGTGGTTTTTGGCTGCTAGGGGTGCCTTCCGCCAGGGATATCGAGATGCGACTTTTTTTAGATTGTTCCTGATGCCATTCCTTAGCTCGGTGCACAATTTAAAATGGAACAAACTCCGTGGGGCAAAGTTAGAATTTTTTGAACGTTCGCGAGGGTGGTTTTTGGCTGCTAGGGGTGCCTTCCGCCAGGGATATCGAGATGCGACTTTTTTTAGATTGTTCCTGATGCCATTCCTTAGCTCGGTGCACAATTTAAAATGGAACAAACTCCGTGGGGCAAAGTTAGAATTTTTTGAACGTTCGCGAGGGTGGTTTTTGGCTGCTAGGGGTGCCTTCCGCCAGGGATATCGAGATGCGACTTTTTTTAGATTGTTCCTGATGCCATTCCTTAGCTCGGTGCACAATTTAAAATGGAAGAAACTCCGTGGGGCAAAGTTAGAATTTTTTGAACGTTCGCGAGGGTGGTTTTTGGCTGCTAGGGGTGCCTTCCGCCAGGGATATCGAGATGCGACTTTTTTTAGATTGTTCCTGATGCCATTCCTTAGCTCGGTGCACAATTTAAAATGGAACAAACTCCGTGGGGCAAAGTTAGAATTTTTTGAACGTTCGCGAGGGTGGTTTTTGGCTGCTAGGGGTGCCTTCCGCCAGGGATATCGAGATGCGACTTTTTTTAGATTGTTCCTGATGCCATTCCTTAGCTCGGTGCACAATTTAAAATGGAACAAACTCCGTGGGGCAAAGTTAGAATTTTTTGAACGTTCGCGAGGGTGGTTTTTGGCTGCTAGGGGTGCCTTCCGCCAGGGATATCGAGATGCGACTTTTTTTAGATTGTTCCTGATGCCATTCCTTAGCTCGGTGCACAATTTAAAATGGAACAAACTCCGTGGGGCAAAGTTAGAATTTTTTGAACGTTCGCGAGGGTGGTTTTTGGCTGCTAGGGGTGCCTTCCGCCAGGGATATCGAGATGCGACTTTTTTTAGATTGTTCCTGATGCCATTCCTTAGCTCGGTGCACAATTTAAAATGGAACAAACTCCGTGGGGCAAAGTTAGAATTTTTTGAACGTTCGCGAGGGTGGTTTTTGGCTGCTAGGGGTGCCTTCCGCCAGGGATATCGAGATGCGACTTTTTTTAGATTGTTCCTGATGCCATTCCTTAGCTCGGTGCACAATTTAAAATGGAACAAACTCCGTGGGGCAAAGTTAGAATTTTTTGAACGTTCGCGAGGGTGGTTTTTGGCTGCTAGGGGTGCCTTCCGCCAGGGATATCGAGATGCGACTTTTTTTAGATTGTTCCTGATGCCATTCCTTAGCTCGGTGCACAATTTAAAATGGAACAAACTCCGTGGGGCAAAGTTAGAATTTTTTGAACGTTCGCGAGGGTGGTTTTTGGCTGCTAGGGGTGCCTTCCGCCAGGGATATCGAGATGCGACTTTTTTTAGATTGTTCCTGATGCCATTCCTTAGCTCGGTGCACAATTTAAAATGGAACAAACTCCGTGGGGCAAAGTTAGAATTTTTTGAACGTTCGCGAGGGTGGTTTTTGGCTGCTAGGGGTGCCTTCCGCCAGGGATATCGAGATGCGACTTTTTTTAGATTGTTCCTGATGCCATTCCTTAGCTCGGTGCACAATTTAAAATGGAACAAACTCCGTGGGGCAAAGTTAGAATTTTTTGAACGTTCGCGAGGGTGGTTTTTGGCTGCTAGGGGTGCCTTCCGCCAGGGATATCGAGATGCGACTTTTTTTAGATTGTTCCTGATGCCATTCCTTAGCTCGGTGCACAATTTAAAATGGAACAAACTCCGTGGGGCAAAGTTAGAATTTTTTGAACGTTCGCGAGGGTGGTTTTTGGCTGCTAGGGGTGCCTTCCGCCAGGGATATCGAGATGCGACTTTTTTTAGATTGTTCCTGATGCCATTCCTTAGCTCGGTGCACAATTTAAAATGGAACAAACTCCGTGGGGCAAAGTTAGAATTTTTTGAACGTTCGCGAGGGTGGTTTTTGGCTGCTAGGGGTGCCTTCCGCCAGGGATATCGAGATGCGACTTTTTTTAGATTGTTCCTGATGCCATTCCTTAGCTCGGTGCACAATTTAAAATGGAACAAACTCCGTGGGGCAAAGTTAGAATTTTTTGAACGTTCGCGAGGGTGGTTTTTGGCTGCTAGGGGTGCCTTCCGCCAGGGATATCGAGATGCGACTTTTTTTAGATTGTTCCTGATGCCATTCCTTAGCTCGGTGCACAATTTAAAATGGAACAAACTCCGTGGGGCAAAGTTAGAATTTTTTGAACGTTCGCGAGGGTGGTTTTTGGCTGCTAGGGGTGCCTTCCGCCGGGGATATCGAGATGCGACTTTTTTTAGATTGTTCCTGATGCCATTCCTTAGCTCGGTGCACAATTTAAAATGGAACAAACTCCGTGGGGCAAAGTTAGAATTTTTTGAACGTTCGCGAGGGTGGTTTTTGGCTGCTAGGGGTGCCTTCCGCCAGGGATATCGAGATGCGACTTTTTTTAGATTGTTCCTGATGCCATTCCTTAGCTCGGTGCACAATTTAAAATGGAACAAACTCCGTGGGGCAAAGTTAGAATTTTTTGAACGTTCGCGAGGGTGGTTTTTGGCTGCTAGGGGTGCCTTCCGCCAGGGATATCGAGATGCGACTTTTTTTAGATTGTTCCTGATGCCATTCCTTAGCTCGGTGCACAATTTAAAATGGAACAAACTCCGTGGGGCAAAGTTAGAATTTTTTGAACGTTCGCGAGGGTGGTTTTTGGCTGCTAGGGGTGCCTTCCGCCAGGGATATCGAGATGCGACTTTTTTTAGATTGTTCCTGATGCCATTCCTTAGCTCGGTGCACAATTTAAAATGGAACAAACTCCGTGGGGCAAAGTTAGAATTTTTTGAACGTTCGCGAGGGTGGTTTTTGGCTGCTAGGGGTGCCTTCCGCCAGGGATATCGAGATGCGACTTTTTTTAGATTGTTCCTGATGCCATTCCTTAGCTCGGTGCACAATTTAAAATGGAACAAACTCCGTGGGGCAAAGTTAGAATTTTTTGAACGTTCGCGAGGGTGGTTTTTGGCTGCTAGGGGTGCCTTCCGCCAGGGATATCGAGATGCGACTTTTTTTAGATTGTTCCTGATGCCATTCCTTAGCTCGGTGCACAATTTAAAATGGAACAAACTCCGTGGGGCAAAGTTATAATTTTTTGAACGTTCGCGAGGGTGGTTTTTGGCTGCTAGGGGTGCCTTCCGCCAGGGATATCGAGATGCGACTTTTTTTAGATTGTTCCTGATGCCATTCCTTAGCTCGGTGCACAATTTAAAATGGAACAAACTCCGTGGGGCAAAGTTAGAATTTTTTGAACGTTCGCGAGGGTGGTTTTTGGCTGCTAGGGGTGCCTTCCGCCAGGGATATCGAGATGCGACTTTTTTTAGATTGTTCCTGATGCCATTCCTTAGCTCGGTGCACAATTTAAAATGGAACAAACTCCGTGGGGCAAAGTTAGAATTTTTTGAACGTTCGCGAGGGTGGTTTTTGGCTGCTAGGGGTGCCTTCCGCCAGGGATATCGAGATGCGACTTTTTTTAGATTGTTCCTGATGCCATTCCTTAGCTCGGTGCACAATTTAAAATGGAACAAACTCCGTGGGGCAAAGTTAGAATTTTTTGAACGTTCGCGAGGGTGGTTTTTGGCTGCTAGGGGTGCCTTCCGCCAGGGATATCGAGATGCGACTTTTTTTAGATTGTTCCTGATGCCATTCCTTAGCTCGGTGCACAATTTAAAATGGAACAAACTCCGTGGGGCAAAGTTAGAATTTTTTGAACGTTCGCGAGGGTGGTTTTTGGCTGCTAGGGGTGCCTTCCGCCAGGGATATCGAGATGCGACTTTTTTTAGATTGTTCCTGATGCCATTCCTTAGCTCGGTGCACAATTTAAAATGGAACAAACTCCGTGGGGCAAAGTTAGAATTTTTTGAACGTTCGCGAGGGTGGTTTTTGGCTGCTAGGGGTGCCTTCCGCCAGGGATATCGAGATGCGACTTTTTTTAGATTGTTCCTGATGCCATTCCTTAGCTCGGTGCACAATTTAAAATGGAACAAACTCCGTGGGGCAAAGTTAGAATTTTTTGAACGTTCGCGAGGGTGGTTTTTGGCTGCTAGGGGTGCCTTCCGCCAGGGATATCGAGATGCGACTTTTTTTAGATTGTTCCTGATGCCATTCCTTAGCTCGGTGCACAATTTAAAATGGAACAAACTCCGTGGGGCAAAGTTAGAATTTTTTGAACGTTCGCGAGGGTGGTTTTTGGCTGCTAGGGGTGCCTTCCGCCAGGGATATCGAGATGCGACTTTTTTTAGATTGTTCCTGATGCCATTCCTTAGCTCGGTGCACAATTTAAAATGGAACAAACTCCGTGGGGCAAAGTTAGAATTTTTTGAACGTTCGCGAGGGTGGTTTTTGGCTGCTAGGGGTGCCTTCCGCCAGGGATATCGAGATGCGACTTTTTTTAGATTGTTCCTGATGCCATTCCTTAGCTCGGTGCACAATTTAAAATGGAACAAACTCCGTGGGGCAAAGTTAGAATTTTTTGAACGTTCGCGAGGGTGGTTTTTGGCTGCTAGGGGTGCCTTCCGCCAGGGATATCGAGATGCGACTTTTTTTAGATTGTTCCTGATGCCATTCCTTAGCTCGGTGCACAATTTAAAATGGAACAAACTCCGTGGGGCAAAGTTAGAATTTTTTGAACGTTCGCGAGGGTGGTTTTTGGCTGCTAGGGGTGCCTTCCGCCAGGGATATCGAGATGCGACTTTTTTTAGATTGTTCCTGATGCCATTCCTTAGCTCGGTGCACAATTTAAAATGGAACAAACTCCGTGGGGCAAAGTTAGAATTTTTTGAACGTTCGCGAGGGTGGTTTTTGGCTGCTAGGGGTGCCTTCCGCCAGGGATATCGAGATGCGACTTTTTTTAGATTGTTCCTGATGCCATTCCTTAGCTCGGTGCACAATTTAAAATGGAACAAACTCCGTGGGGCAAAGTTAGAATTTTTTGAACGTTCGCGAGGGTGGTTTTTGGCTGCTAGGGGTGCCTTCCGCCAGGGATATCGAGATGCGACTTTTTTTAGATTGTTCCTGATGCCATTCCTTAGCTCGGTGCACAATTTAAAATGGAACAAACTCCGTGGGGCAAAGTTAGAATTTTTTGAACGTTCGCGAGGGTGGTTTTTGGCTGCTAGGGGTGCCTTCCGCCAGGGATATCGAGATGCGACTTGTTTTAGATTGTTCCTGATGCCATTCCTTAGCTCGGTGCACAATTTAAAATGGAACAAACTCCGTGGGGCAAAGTTAGAATTTTTTGAACGTTCGCGAGGGTGGTTTTTGGCTGCTAGGGGTGCCTTCCGCCAGGGATATCGAGATGCGACTTTTTTTAGATTGTTCCTGATGCCATTCCTTAGCTCGGTGCACAATTTAAAATGGAACAAACTCCGTGGGGCAAAGTTAGAATTTTTTGAACGTTCGCGAGGGTGGTTTTTGGCTGCTAGGGGTGCCTTCCGCCAGGGATATCGAGATGCGACTTTTTTTAGATTGTTCCTGATGCCATTCCTTAGCTCGGTGCACAATTTAAAATGGAACAAACTCCGTGGGGCAAAGTTAGAATTTTTTGAACGTTCGCGAGGGTGGTTTTTGGCTGCTAGGGGTGCCTTCCGCCAGGGATATCGAGATGCGACTTTTTTTAGATTGTTCCTGATGCCATTCCTTAGCTCGGTGCACAATTTAAAATGGAACAAACTCCGTGGGGCAAAGTTAGAATTTTTTGAACGTTCGCGAGGGTGGTTTTTGGCTGCTAGGGGTGCCTTCCGCCAGGGATATCGAGATGCGACTTTTTTTAGATTGTTCCTGATGCCATTCCTTAGCTCGGTGCACAATTTAAAATGGAACAAACTCCGTGGGGCAAAGTTAGAATTTTTTGAACGTTCGCGAGGGTGGTTTTTGGCTGCTAGGGGTGCCTTCCGCCAGGGATATCGAGATGCGACTTTTTTTAGATTGTTCCTGATGCCATTCCTTAGCTCGGTGCACAATTTAAAATGGAACAAACTCCGTGGGGCAAAGTTAGAATTTTTTGAACGTTCGCGAGGGTGGTTTTTGGCTGCTAGGGGTGCCTTCCGCCAGGGATATCGAGATGCGACTTTTTTTAGATTGTTCCTGATGCCATTCCTTAGCTCGGTGCACAATTTAAAATGGAACAAACTCCGTGGGGCAAAGTTAGAATTTTTTGAACGTTCGCGAGGGTGGTTTTTGGCTGCTAGGGGTGCCTTCCGCCAGGGATATCGAGATGCGACTTTTTTTAGATTGTTCCTGATGCCATTCCTTAGCTCGGTGCACAATTTAAAATGGAACAAACTCCGTGGGGCAAAGTTAGAATTTTTTGAACGTTCGCGAGGGTGGTTTTTGGCTGCTAGGGGTGCCTTCCGCCAGGGATATCGAGATGCGACTTTTTTTAGATTGTTCCTGATGCCATTCCTTAGCTCGGTGCACAATTTAAAATGGAACAAACTCCGTGGGGCAAAGTTATAATTTTTTGAACGTTCGCGAGGGTGGTTTTTGGCTGCTAGGGGTGCCTTCCGCCAGGGATATCGAGATGCGACTTTTTTTAGATTGTTCCTGATGCCATTCCTTAGCTCGGTGCACAATTTAAAATGGAACAAACTCCGTGGGGCAAAGTTAGAATTTTTTGAACGTTCGCGAGGGTGGTTTTTGGCTGCTAGGGGTGCCTTCCGCCAGGGATATCGAGATGCGACTTTTTTTAGATTGTTCCTGATGCCATTCCTTAGCTCGGTGCACAATTTAAAATGGAACAAACTCCGTGGGGCAAAGTTAGAATTTTTTGAACGTTCGCGAGGGTGGTTTTTGGCTGCTAGGGGTGCCTTCCGCCAGGGATATCGAGATGCGACTTTTTTTAGATTGTTCCTGATGCCATTCCTTAGCTCGGTGCACAATTTAAAATGGAACAAACTCCGTGGGGCAAAGTTAGAATTTTTTGAACGTTCGCGAGGGTGGTTTTTGGCTGCTAGGGGTGCCTTCCGCCAGGGATATCGAGATGCGACTTTTTTTAGATTGTTCCTGATGCCATTCCTTAGCTCGGTGCACAATTTAAAATGGAACAAACTCCGTGGGGCAAAGTTAGAATTTTTTGAACGTTCGCGAGGGTGGTTTTTGGCTGCTAGGGGTGCCTTCCGCCAGGGATATCGAGATGCGACTTTTTTTAGATTGTTCCTGATGCCATTCCTTAGCTCGGTGCACAATTTAAAATGGAACAAACTCCGTGGGGCAAAGTTAGAATTTTTTGAACGTTCGCGAGGGTGGTTTTTGGCTGCTAGGGGTGCCTTCCGCCAGGGATATCGAGATGCGACTTTTTTTAGATTGTTCCTGATGCCATTCCTTAGCTCGGTGCACAATTTAAAATGGAACAAACTCCGTGGGGCAAAGTTAGAATTTTTTGAACGTTCGCGAGGGTGGTTTTTGGCTGCTAGGGGTGCCTTCCGCCAGGGATATCGAGATGCGACTTTTTTTAGATTGTTCCTGATGCCATTCCTTAGCTCGGTGCACAATTTAAAATGGAACAAACTCCGTGGGGCAAAGTTATAATTTTTTGAACGTTCGCGAGGGTGGTTTTTGGCTGCTAGGGGTGCCTTCCGCCAGGGATATCGAGATGCGACTTTTTTTAGATTGTTCCTGATGCCATTCCTTAGCTCGGTGCACAATTTAAAATGGAACAAACTCCGTGGGGCAAAGTTAGAATTTTTTGAACGTTCGCGAGGGTGGTTTTTGGCTGCTAGGGGTGCCTTCCGCCAGGGATATCGAGATGCGACTTTTTTTAGATTGTTCCTGATGCCATTCCTTAGCTCGGTGCACAATTTAAAATGGAACAAACTCCGTGGGGCAAAGTTAGAATTTTTTGAACGTTCGCGAGGGTGGTTTTTGGCTGCTAGGGGTGCCTTCCGCCAGGGATATCGAGATGCGACTTTTTTTAGATTGTTCCTGATGCCATTCCTTAGCTCGGTGCACAATTTAAAATGGAACAAACTCCGTGGGGCAAAGTTAGAATTTTTTGAACGTTCGCGAGGGTGGTTTTTGGCTGCTAGGGGTGCCTTCCGCCAGGGATATCGAGATGCGACTTTTTTTAGATTGTTCCTGATGCCATTCCTTAGCTCGGTGCACAATTTAAAATGGAACAAACTCCGTGGGGCAAAGTTAGAATTTTTTGAACGTTCGCGAGGGTGGTTTTTGGCTGCTAGGGGTGCCTTCCGCCAGGGATATCGAGATGCGACTTTTTTTAGATTGTTCCTGATGCCATTCCTTAGCTCGGTGCACAATTTAAAATGGAACAAACTCCGTGGGGCAAAGTTAGAATTTTTTGAACGTTCGCGAGGGTGGTTTTTGGCTGCTAGGGGTGCCTTCCGCCAGGGATATCGAGATGCGACTTTTTTTAGATTGTTCCTGATGCCATTCCTTAGCTCGGTGCACAATTTAAAATGGAACAAACTCCGTGGGGCAAAGTTAGAATTTTTTGAACGTTCGCGAGGGTGGTTTTTGGCTGCTAGGGGTGCCTTCCGCCAGGGATATCGAGATGCGACTTTTTTTAGATTGTTCCTGATGCCATTCCTTAGCTCGGTGCACAATTTAAAATGGAACAAACTCCGTGGGGCAAAGTTAGAATTTTTTGAACGTTCGCGAGGGTGGTTTTTGGCTGCTAGGGGTGCCTTCCGCCAGGGATATCGAGATGCGACTTTTTTTAGATTGTTCCTGATGCCATTCCTTAGCTCGGTGCACAATTTAAAATGGAACAAACTCCGTGGGGCAAAGTTAGAATTTTTTGAACGTTCGCGAGGGTGGTTTTTGGCTGCTAGGGGTGCCTTCCGCCAGGGATATCGAGATGCGACTTTTTTTAGATTGTTCCTGATGCCATTCCTTAGCTCGGTGCACAATTTAAAATGGAACAAACTCCGTGGGGCAAAGTTAGAATTTTTTGAACGTTCGCGAGGGTGGTTTTTGGCTGCTAGGGGTGCCTTCCGCCAGGGATATCGAGATGCGACTTTTTTTAGATTGTTCCTGATGCCATTCCTTAGCTCGGTGCACAATTTAAAATGGAACAAACTCCGTGGGGCAAAGTTAGAATTTTTTGAACGTTCGCGAGGGTGGTTTTTGGCTGCTAGGGGTGCCTTCCGCCAGGGATATCGAGATGCGACTTTTTTTAGATTGTTCCTGATGCCATTCCTTAGCTCGGTGCACAATTTAAAATGGAACAAACTCCGTGGGGCAAAGTTAGAATTTTTTGAACGTTCGCGAGGGTGGTTTTTGGCTGCTAGGGGTGCCTTCCGCCAGGGATATCGAGATGCGACTTTTTTTAGATTGTTCCTGATGCCATTCCTTAGCTCGGTGCACAATTTAAAATGGAACAAACTCCGTGGGGCAGAGTTAGAATTTTTTGAACGTTCGCGAGGGTGGTTTTTGGCTGCTAGGGGTGCCTTCCGCCAGGGATATCGAGATGCGACTTTTTTTAGATTGTTCCTGATGCCATTCCTTAGCTCGGTGCACAATTTAAAATGGAACAAACTCCGTGGGGCAGAGTTAGAATTTTTTGAACGTTCGCGAGGGTGGTTTTTGGCTGCTAGGGGTGCCTTCCGCCAGGGATATCGAGATGCGACTTTTTTTAGATTGTTCCTGATGCCATTCCTTAGCTCGGTGCACAATTTAAAATGGAACAAACTCCGTGGGGCAAAGTTAGAATTTTTTGAACGTTCGCGAGGGTGGTTTTTGGCTGCTAGGGGTGCCTTCCGCCAGGGATATCGAGATGCGACTTTTTTTAGATTGTTCCTGACGCCATTCCTTAGCTCGGTGCACAATTTAAAATGGAACAAACTCCGTGGGGCAGAGTTAGAATTTTTTGAACGTTCGCGAGGGTGGTTTTTGGCTGCTAGGGGTGCCTTCCGCCAGGGATATCGAGATGCGACTTTTTTTAGATTGTTCCTGATGCCATTCCTTAGCTCGGTGCACAATTTAAAATGGAACAAACTCCGTGGGGCAAAGTTAGAATTTTTTGAACGTTCGCGAGGGTGGTTTTTGGCTGCTAGGGGTGCCTTCCGCCAGGGATATCGAGATGCGACTTTTTTTAGATTGTTCCTGATGCCATTCCTTAGCTCGGTGCACAATTTAAAATGGAACAAACTCCGTGGGGCAAAGTTAGAATTTTTTGAACGTTCGCGAGGGTGGTTTTTGGCTGCTAGGGGTGCCTTCCGCCAGGGATATCGAGATGCGACTTTTTTTAGATTGTTCCTGATGCCATTCCTTAGCTCGGTGCACAATTTAAAATGGAACAAACTCCGTGGGGCAGAGTTAGAATTTTTTGAACGTTCGCGAGGGTGGTTTTTGGCTGCTAGGGGTGCCTTCCGCCAGGGATATCGAGATGCGACTTTTTTTAGATTGTTCCTGATGCCATTCCTTAGCTCGGTGCACAATTTAAAATGGAACAAACTCCGTGGGGCAAAGTTAGAATTTTTTGAACGTTCGCGAGGGTGGTTTTTGGCTGCTAGGGGTGCCTTCCGCCAGGGATATCGAGATGCGACTTTTTTTAGATTGTTCCTGATGCCATTCCTTAGCTCGGTGCACAATTTAAAATGGAACAAACTCCGTGGGGCAAAGTTAGAATTTTTTGAACGTTCGCGAGGGTGGTTTTTGGCTGCTAGGGGTGCCTTCCGCCAGGGATATCGAGATGCGACTTTTTTTAGATTGTTCCTGATGCCATTCCTTAGCTCGGTGCACAATTTAAAATGGAACAAACTCCGTGGGGCAAAGTTAGAATTTTTTGAACGTTCGCGAGGGTGGTTTTTGGCTGCTAGGGGTGCCTTCCGCCAGGGATATCGAGATGCGACTTTTTTTAGATTGTTCCTGATGCCATTCCTTAGCTCGGTGCACAATTTAAAATGGAACAAACTCCGTGGGGCAAAGTTAGAATTTTTTGAACGTTCGCGAGGGTGGTTTTTGGCTGCTAGGGGTGCCTTCCGCCAGGGATATCGAGATGCGACTTTTTTTAGATTGTTCCTGACGCCATTCCTTAGCTCGGTGCACAATTTAAAATGGAACAAACTCCGTGGGGCAAAGTTAGAATTTTTTGAACGTTCGCGAGGTTGGTTTTTGGCTGCTAGGGGTGCCTTCCGCCAGGGATATCGAGATGCGACTTTTTTTAGATTGTTCCTGATGCCATTCCTTAGCTCGGTGCACAATTTAAAATGGAACAAACTCCGTGGGGCAAAGTTAGAATTTTTTGAACGTTCGCGAGGGTGGTTTTTGGCTGCTAGGGGTGCCTTCCGCCAGGGATATCGAGATGCGACTTTTTTTAGATTGTTCCTGATGCCATTCCTTAGCTCGGTGCACAATTTAAAATGGAACAAACTCCGTGGGGCAAAGTTAGAATTTTTTGAACGTTCGCGAGGGTGGTTTTTGGCTGCTAGGGGTGCCTTCCGCCAGGGATATCGAGATGCGACTTTTTTTAGATTGTTCCTGATGCCATTCCTTAGCTCGGTGCACAATTTAAAATGGAACAAACTCCGTGGGGCAGAGTTAGAATTTTTTGAACGTTCGCGAGGGTGGTTTTTGGCTGCTAGGGGTGCCTTCCGCCAGGGATATCGAGATGCGACTTTTTTTAGATTGTTCCTGATGCCATTCCTTAGCTCGGTGCACAATTTAAAATGGAACAAACTCCGTGGGGCAAAGTTAGAATTTTTTGAACGTTCGCGAGGGTGGTTTTTGGCTGCTAGGGGTGCCTTCCGCCAGGGATATCGAGATGCGACTTTTTTTAGATTGTTCCTGATGCCATTCCTTAGCTCGGTGCACAATTTAAAATGGAACAAACTCCGTGGGGCAAAGTTAGAATTTTTTGAACGTTCGCGAGGGTGGTTTTTGGCTGCTAGGGGTGCCTTCCGCCAGGGATATCGAGATGCGACTTTTTTTAGATTGTTCCTGATGCCATTCCTAGCTCGGTGCACAATTTAAAATGGAACAAACTCCGTGGGGCAAAGTTAGAATTTTTTGAACGTTCGCGAGGGTGGTTTTTGGCTGCTAGGGGTGCCTTCCGCCAGGGATTTCGAGATGCGACTTTTTTTAGATTGTTCCTGATGCCATTCCTTAGCTCGGTGCACAATTTAAAATGGAACAAACTCCGTGGGGCAAAGTTAGAATTTTTTGAACGTTCGCGAGGGTGGTTTTTGGCTGCTAGGGGTGCCTTCCGCCAGGGATATCGAGATGCGACTTTTTTTAGATTGTTCCTGATGCCATTCCTTAGCTCGGTGCACAATTTAAAATGGAACAAACTCCGTGGGGCAAAGTTAGAATTTTTTGAACGTTCGCGAGGGTGGTTTTTGGCTGCTAGGGGTGCCTTCCGCCAGGGATATCGAGATGCGACTTTTTTTAGATTGTTCCTGATGCCATTCCTTAGCTCGGTGCACAATTTAAAATGGAACAAACTCCGTGGGGCAGAGTTAGAATTTTTTGAACGTTCGCGAGGGTGGTTTTTGGCTGCTAGGGGTGCCTTCCGCCAGGGATATCGAGATGCGACTTTTTTTAGATTGTTCCTGATGCCATTCCTTAGCTCGGTGCACAATTTAAAATGGAACAAACTCCGTGGGGCAAAGTTAGAATTTTTTGAACGTTCGCGAGGGTGGTTTTTGGCTGCTAGGGGTGCCTTCCGCCAGGGATATCGAGATGCGACTTTTTTTAGATTGTTCCTGATGCCATTCCTTAGCTCGGTGCACAATTTAAAATGGAACAAACTCCGTGGGGCAAAGTTAGAATTTTTTGAACGTTCGCGAGGGTGGTTTTTGGCTGCTAGGGGTGCCTTCCGCCAGGGATATCGAGATGCGACTTTTTTTAGATTGTTCCTGATGCCATTCCTTAGCTCGGTGCACAATTTAAAATGGAACAAACTCCGTGGGGCAGAGTTAGAATTTTTTGAACGTTCGCGAGGGTGGTTTTTGGCTGCTAGGGGTGCCTTCCGCCAGGGATATCGAGATGCGACTTTTTTTAGATTGTTCCTGATGCCATTCCTTAGCTCGGTGCACAATTTAAAATGGAACAAACTCCGTGGGGCAAAGTTAGAATTTTTTGAACGTTCGCGAGGGTGGTTTTTGGCTGCTAGGGGTGCCTTCCGCCAGGGATATCGAGATGCGACTTTTTTTAGATTGTTCCTGATGCCATTCCTTAGCTCGGTGCACAATTTAAAATGGAACAAACTCCGTGGGGCAGAGTTAGAATTTTTTGAACGTTCGCGAGGGTGGTTTTTGGCTGCTAGGGGTGCCTTCCGCCAGGGATATCGAGATGCGACTTTTTTTAGATTGTTCCTGATGCCATTCCTTAGCTCGGTGCACAATTTAAAATGGAACAAACTCCGTGGGGCAAAGTTAGAATTTTTTGAACGTTCGCGAGGGTGGTTTTTGGCTGCTAGGGGTGCCTTCCGCCAGGGATATCGAGATGCGACTTTTTTTAGATTGTTCCTGATGCCATTCCTTAGCTCGGTGCACAATTTAAAATGGAACAAACTCCGTGGGGCAAAGTTAGAATTTTTTGAACGTTCGCGAGGGTGGTTTTTGGCTGCTAGGGGTGCCTTCCGCCAGGGATATCGAGATGCGACTTTTTTTAGATTGTTCCTGATGCCATTCCTTAGCTCGGTGCACAATTTAAAATGGAACAAACTCCGTGGGGCAGAGTTAGAATTTTTTGAACGTTCGCGAGGGTGGTTTTTGGCTGCTAGGGGTGCCTTCCGCCAGGGATATCGAGATGCGACTTTTTTTAGATTGTTCCTGATGCCATTCCTTAGCTCGGTGCACAATTTAAAATGGAACAAACTCCGTGGGGCAAAGTTAGAATTTTTTGAACGTTCGCGAGGGTGGTTTTTGGCTGCTAGGGGTGCCTTCCGCCAGGGATATCGAGATGCGACTTTTTTTAGATTGTTCCTGATGCCATTCCTTAGCTCGGTGCACAATTTAAAATGGAACAAACTCCGTGGGGCAAAGTTAGAATTTTTTGAACGTTCGCGAGGGTGGTTTTTGGCTGCTAGGGGTGCCTTCCGCCAGGGATATCGAGATGCGACTTTTTTTAGATTGTTCCTGATGCCATTCCTTAGCTCGGTGCACAATTTAAAATGGAACAAACTCCGTGGGGCAGAGTTAGAATTTTTTGAACGTTCGCGAGGGTGGTTTTTGGCTGCTAGGGGTGCCTTCCGCCAGGGATATCGAGATGCGACTTTTTTTAGATTGTTCCTGATGCCATTCCTTAGCTCGGTGCACAATTTAAAATGGAACAAACTCCGTGGGGCAAAGTTAGAATTTTTTGAACGTTCGCGAGGGTGGTTTTTGGCTGCTAGGGGTGCCTTCCGCCAGGGATATCGAGATGCGACTTTTTTTAGATTGTTCCTGATGCCATTCCTTAGCTCGGTGCACAATTTAAAATGGAACAAACTCCGTGGGGCAGAGTTAGAATTTTTTGAACGTTCGCGAGGGTGGTTTTTGGCTGCTAGGGGTGCCTTCCGCCAGGGATATCGAGATGCGACTTTTTTTAGATTGTTCCTGATGCCATTCCTTAGCTCGGTGCACAATTTAAAATGGAACAAACTCCGTGGGGCAGAGTTAGAATTTTTTGAACGTTCGCGAGGGTGGTTTTTGGCTGCTAGGGGTGCCTTCCGCCAGGGATATCGAGATGCGACTTTTTTTAGATTGTTCCTGATGCCATTCCTTAGCTCGGTGCACAATTTAAAATGGAACAAACTCCGTGGGGCAAAGTTAGAATTTTTTGAACGTTCGCGAGGGTGGTTTTTGGCTGCTAGGGGTGCCTTCCGCCAGGGATATCGAGATGCGACTTTTTTTAGATTGTTCCTGATGCCATTCCTTAGCTCGGTGCACAATTTAAAATGGAACAAACTCCGTGGGGCAAAGTTAGAATTTTTTGAACGTTCGCGAGGGTGGTTTTTGGCTGCTAGGGGTGCCTTCCGCCAGGGATATCGAGATGCGACTTTTTTTAGATTGTTCCTGATGCCATTCCTTAGCTCGGTGCACAATTTAAAATGGAACAAACTCCGTGGGGCAAAGTTAGAATTTTTTGAACGTTCGCGAGGGTGGTTTTTGGCTACTAGGGGTGCCTTCCGCCAGGGATATCGAGATGCGACTTTTTTTAGATTGTTCCTGATGCCATTCCTTAGCTCGGTGCACAATTTAAAATGGAACAAACTCCGTGGGGCAAAGTTAGAATTTTTTGAACGTTCGCGAGGGTGGTTTTTGGCTGCTAGGGGTGCCTTCCGCCAGGGATATCGAGATGCGACTTTTTGTAGATTGTTCCTGATGCCATTCCTTAGCTCGGTGCACAATTTAAAATGGAACAAACTCCGTGGGGCAAAGTTAGAATTTTTTGAACGTTCGCGAGGGTGGTTTTTGGCTGCTAGGGGTGCCTTCCGCCAGGGATATCGAGATGCGACTTTTTTTAGATTGTTCCTGATGCCATTCCTTAGCTCGGTGCACAATTTAAAATGGAACAAACTCCGTGGGGCAAAGTTAGAATTTTTTGAACGTTCGCGAGGGTGGTTTTTGGCTGCTAGGGGTGCCTTCCGCCAGGGATATCGAGATGCGACTTTTTTTAGATTGTTCCTGATGCCATTCCTTAGCTCGGTGCACAATTTAAAATGGAACAAACTCCGTGGGGCAAAGTTAGAATTTTTTGAACGTTCGCGAGGGTGGTTTTTGGCTGCTAGGGGTGCCTTCCGCCAGGGATATCGAGATGCGACTTTTTTTAGATTGTTCCTGATGCCATTCCTTAGCTCGGTGCACAATTTAAAATGGAACAAACTCCGTGGGGCAGAGTTAGAATTTTTTGAACGTTCGCGAGGGTGGTTTTTGGCTGCTAGGGGTGCCTTCCGCCAGGGATATCGAGATGCGACTTTTTTTAGATTGTTCCTGATGCCATTCCTTAGCTCGGTGCACAATTTAAAATGGAACAAACTCCGTGGGGCAGAGTTAGAATTTTTTGAACGTTCGCGAGGGTGGTTTTTGGCTGCTAGGGGTGCCTTCCGCCAGGGATATCGAGATGCGACTTTTTTTAGATTGTTCCTGATGCCATTCCTTAGCTCGGTGCACAATTTAAAATGGAACAAACTCCGTGGGGCAGAGTTAGAATTTTTTGAACGTTCGCGAGGGTGGTTTTTGGCTGCTAGGGGTGCCTTCCGCCAGGGATATCGAGATGCGACTTTTTTTAGATTGTTCCTGATGCCATTCCTTAGCTCGGTGCACAATTTAAAATGGAACAAACTCCGTGGGGCAAAGTTAGAATTTTTTGAACGTTCGCGAGGGTGGTTTTTGGCTGCTAGGGGTGCCTTCCGCCAGGGATATCGAGATGCGACTTTTTTTAGATTGTTCCTGACGCCATTCCTTAGCTCGGTGCACAATTTAAAATGGAACAAACTCCGTGGGGAAAAGTTAGAATTTTTTGAACGTTCGCGAGGGTGGTTTTTGGCTGCTAGGGGTGCCTTCCGCCAGGGATATCGAGATGCGACTTTTTTTAGATTGTTCCTGATGCCATTCCTTAGCTCGGTGCAGAATTTAAAATGGAACAAACTCCGTGGGGCAAAGTTAGAATTTTTTGAACGTCCGCGAGGGTGGTTTTTGGCTGCTAGGGGTGCCTTCCGCCAGGGATATCGAGATGCGACTTTTTTTAGATTGTTCCTGATGCCATTCCTTAGCTCGGTGCACAATTTAAAATGGAACAAACTCCGTGGGGCAGAGTTAGAATTTTTTGAACGTTCGCGAGGGTGGTTTTTGGCTGCTAGGGGTGCCTTCCGCCAGGGATATCGAGATGCGACTTTTTTTAGATTGTTCCTGATGCCATTCCTTAGCTCGGTGCACAATTTAAAATGGAACAAACTCCGTGGGGCAAAGTTAGAATTTTTTGAACGTTCGCGAGGGTGGTTTTTGGCTGCTAGGGGTGCCTTCCGCCAGGGATATCGAGATGCGACTTTTTTTAGATTGTTCCTGACGCCATTCCTTAGCTCGGTGCACAATTTAAAATGGAACAAACTCCGTGGGGCAAAGTTAGAATTTTTTGAACGTTCGCGAGGGTGGTTTTTGGCTGCTAGGGGTGCCTTCCGCCAGGGATATCGAGATGCGACTTTTTTTAGATTGTTCCTGATGCCATTCCTTAGCTCGGTGCACAATTTAAAATGGAACAAACTCCGTGGGGCAAAGTTAGAATTTTTTGAACGTTCGCGAGGGTGGTTTTTGGCTGCTAGGGGTGCCTTCCGCCAGGGATATCGAGATGCGACTTTTTTTAGATTGTTCCTGATGCCATTCCTTAGCTCGGTGCACAATTTAAAATGGAACAAACTCCGTGGGGCAGAGTTAGAATTTTTTGAACGTTCGCGAGGGTGGTTTTTGGCTGCTAGGGGTGCCTTCCGCCAGGGATATCGAGATGCGACTTTTTTTAGATTGTTCCTGATGCCATTCCTTAGCTCGGTGCACAATTTAAAATGGAACAAACTCCGTGGGGCAGAGTTAGAATTTTTTGAACGTTCGCGAGGGTGGTTTTTGGCTGCTAGGGGTGCCTTCCGCCAGGGATATCGAGATGCGACTTTTTTTAGATTGTTCCTGATGCCATTCCTTAGCTCGGTGCACAATTTAAAATGGAACAAACTCCGTGGGGCAAAGTTAGAATTTTTTGAACGTTCGCGAGGGTGGTTTTTGGCTGCTAGGGGTGCCTTCCGCCAGGGATATCGAGATGCGACTTTTTTTAGATTGTTCCTGATGCCATTCCTTAGCTCGGTGCACAATTTAAAATGGAACAAACTCCGTGGGGCAAAGTTAGAATTTTTTGAACGTTCGCGAGGGTGGTTTTTGGCTGCTAGGGGTGCCTTCCGCCAGGGATATCGAGATGCGACTTTTTTTAGATTGTTCCTGATGCCATTCCTTAGCTCGGTGCACAATTTAAAATGGAACAAACTCCGTGGGGCAAAGTTAGAATTTTTTGAACGTTCGCGAGGGTGGTTTTTGGCTGCTAGGGGTGCCTTCCGCCAGGGATATCGAGATGCGACTTTTTTTAGATTGTTCCTGATGCCATTCCTTAGCTCGGTGCACAATTTAAAATGGAACAAACTCCGTGGGGCAGAGTTAGAATTTTTTGAACGTTCGCGAGGGTGGTTTTTGGCTGCTAGGGGTGCCTTCCGCCAGGGATATCGAGATGCGACTTTTTTTAGATTGTTCCTGATGCCATTCCTTAGCTCGGTGCACAATTTAAAATGGAACAAACTCCGTGGGGCAAAGTTAGAATTTTTTGAACGTTCGCGAGGGTGGTTTTTGGCTGCTAGGGGTGCCTTCCGCCAGGGATATCGAGATGCGACTTTTTTTAGATTGTTCCTGATGCCATTCCTTAGCTCGGTGCACAATTTAAAATGGAACAAACTCCGTGGGGCAAAGTTAGAATTTTTTGAACGTTCGCGAGGGTGGTTTTTGGCTGCTAGGGGTGCCTTCCGCCAGGGATATCGAGATGCGACTTTTTTTAGATTGTTCCTGATGCCATTCCTTAGCTCGGTGCACAATTTAAAATGGAACAAACTCCGTGGGGCAAAGTTAGAATTTTTTGAACGTTCGCGAGGGTGGTTTTTGGCTGCTAGGGGTGCCTTCCGCCAGGGATATCGAGATGCGACTTTTTTTAGATTGTTCCTGATGCCATTCCTTAGCTCGGTGCACAATTTAAAATGGAACAAACTCCGTGGGGCAGAGTTAGAATTTTTTGAACGTTCGCGAGGGTGGTTTTTGGCTGCTAGGGGTGCCTTCCGCCAGGGATATCGAGATGCGACTTTTTTTAGATTGTTCCTGATGCCATTCCTTAGCTCGGTGCACAATTTAAAATGAAACAAACTCCGTGGGGCAAAGTTAGAATTTTTTGAACGTTCGCGAGGGTGGTTTTTGGCTGCTAGGGGTGCCTTCCGCCAGGGATATCGAGATGCGACTTTTTTTAGATTGTTCCTGATGCCATTCCTTAGCTCGGTGCACAATTTAAAATGGAACAAACTCCGTGGGGCAAAGTTAGAATTTTTTGAACGTTCGCGAGGGTGGTTTTTGGCTGCTAGGGGTGCCTTCCGCCAGGGATATCGAGATGCGACTTTTTGTAGATTGTTCCTGATGCCATTCCTTAGCTCGGTGCACAATTTAAAATGGAACAAACTCCGTGGGGCAAAGTTAGAATTTTTTGAACGTTCGCGAGGGTGGTTTTTGGCTGCTAGGGGTGCCTTCCGCCAGGGATATCGAGATGCGACTTTTTTTAGATTGTTCCTGATGCCATTCCTTAGCTCGGTGCACAATTTAAAATGGAACAAACTCCGTGGGGCAAAGTTAGAATTTTTTGAACGTTCGCGAGGGTGGTTTTTGGCTGCTAGGGGTGCCTTCCGCCAGGGATATCGAGATGCGACTTTTTTTAGATTGTTCCTGATGCCATTCCTTAGCTCGGTGCACAATTTAAAATGGAACAAACTCCGTGGGGCAAAGTTAGAATTTTTTGAACGTTCGCGAGGGTGGTTTTTGGCTGCTAGGGGTGCCTTCCGCCAGGGATATCGAGATGCGACTTTTTTTAGATTGTTCCTGATGCCATTCCTTAGCTCGGTGCACAATTTAAAATGGAACAAACTCCGTGGGGCAAAGTTAGAATTTTTTGAACGTTCGCGAGGGTGGTTTTTGGCTGCTAGGGGTGCCTTCCGCCAGGGATATCGAGATGCGACTTTTTGTAGATTGTTCCTGATGCCATTCCTTAGCTCGGTGCACAATTTAAAATGGAACAAACTCCGTGGGGCAAAGTTAGAATTTTTTGAACGTTCGCGAGGGTGGTTTTTGGCTGCTAGGGGTGCCTTCCGCCAGGGATATCGAGATGCGACTTTTTTTAGATTGTTCCTGATGCCATTCCTTAGCTCGGTGCACAATTTAAAATGGAACAAACTCCGTGGGGCAAAGTTAGAATTTTTTGAACGTTCGCGAGGGTGGTTTTTGGCTGCTAGGGGTGCCTTCCGCCAGGGATATCGAGATGCGACTTTTTTTAGATTGTTCCTGATGCCATTCCTTAGCTCGGTGCACAATTTAAAATGGAACAAACTCCGTGGGGCAAAGTTAGAATTTTTTGAACGTTCGCGAGGGTGGTTTTTGGCTGCTAGGGGTGCCTTCCGCCAGGGATATCGAGATGCGACTTTTTTTAGATTGTTCCTGATGCCATTCCTTAGCTCGGTGCACAATTTAAAATGGAACAAACTCCGTGGGGCAGAGTTAGAATTTTTTGAACGTTCGCGAGGGTGGTTTTTGGCTGCTAGGGGTGCCTTCCGCCAGGGATATCGAGATGCGACTTTTTTTAGATTGTTCCTGATGCCATTCCTTAGCTCGGTGCACAATTTAAAATGGAACAAACTCCGTGGGGCAAAGTTAGAATTTTTTGAACGTTCGCGAGGGTGGTTTTTGGCTGCTAGGGGTGCCTTCCGCCAGGGATATCGAGATGCGACTTTTTTTAGATTGTTCCTGATGCCATTCCTTAGCTCGGTGCACAATTTAAAATGGAACAAACTCCGTGGGGCAGAGTTAGAATTTTTTGAACGTTCGCGAGGGTGGTTTTTGGCTGCTAGGGGTGCCTTCCGCCAGGGATATCGAGATGCGACTTTTTTTAGATTGTTCCTGATGCCATTCCTTAGCTCGGTGCACAATTTAAAATGGAACAAACTCCGTGGGGCAAAGTTAGAATTTTTTGAACGTTCGCGAGGGTGGTTTTTGGCTGCTAGGGGTGCCTTCCGCCAGGGATATCGAGATGCGACTTTTTTTAGATTGTTCCTGATGCCATTCCTTAGCTCGGTGCACAATTTAAAATGGAACAAACTCCGTGGGGCAAAGTTAGAATTTTTTGAACGTTCGCGAGGGTGGTTTTTGGCTGCTAGGGGTGCCTTCCGCCAGGGATATCGAGATGCGACTTTTTTTAGATTGTTCCTGATGCCATTCCTTAGCTCGGTGCACAATTTAAAATGGAACAAACTCCGTGGGGCAAAGTTAGAATTTTTTGAACGTTCGCGAGGGTGGTTTTTGGCTGCTAGGGGTGCCTTCCGCCAGGGATATCGAGATGCGACTTTTTTTAGATTGTTCCTGATGCCATTCCTTAGCTCGGTGCACAATTTAAAATGGAACAAACTCCGTGGGGCAAAGTTAGAATTTTTTGAACGTTCGCGAGGGTGGTTTTTGGCTGCTAGGGGTGCCTTCCGCCAGGGATATCGAGATGCGACTTTTTGTAGATTGTTCCTGATGCCATTCCTTAGCTCGGTGCACAATTTAAAATGGAACAAACTCCGTGGGGCAAAGTTAGAATTTTTTGAACGTTCGCGAGGGTGGTTTTTGGCTGCTAGGGGTGCCTTCCGCCAGGGATATCGAGATGCGACTTTTTTTAGATTGTTCCTGATGCCATTCCTTAGCTCGGTGCACAATTTAAAATGGAACAAACTCCGTGGGGCAAAGTTAGAATTTTTTGAACGTTCGCGAGGGTGGTTTTTGGCTGCTAGGGGTGCCTTCCGCCAGGGATATCGAGATGCGACTTTTTTTAGATTGTTCCTGATGCCATTCCTTAGCTCGGTGCACAATTTAAAATGGAACAAACTCCGTGGGGCAAAGTTAGAATTTTTTGAACGTTCGCGAGGGTGGTTTTTGGCTGCTAGGGGTGCCTTCCGCCAGGGATATCGAGATGCGACTTTTTTTAGATTGTTCCTGATGCCATTCCTTAGCTCGGTGCACAATTTAAAATGGAACAAACTCCGTGGGGCAGAGTTAGAATTTTTTGAACGTTCGCGAGGGTGGTTTTTGGCTGCTAGGGGTGCCTTCCGCCAGGGATATCGAGATGCGACTTTTTTTAGATTGTTCCTGATGCCATTCCTTAGCTCGGTGCACAATTTAAAATGGAACAAACTCCGTGGGGCAGAGTTAGAATTTTTTGAACGTTCGCGAGGGTGGTTTTTGGCTGCTAGGGGTGCCTTCCGCCAGGGATATCGAGATGCGACTTTTTTTAGATTGTTCCTGATGCCATTCCTTAGCTCGGTGCACAATTTAAAATGGAACAAACTCCGTGGGGCAAAGTTAGAATTTTTTGAACGTTCGCGAGGGTGGTTTTTGGCTGCTAGGGGTGCCTTCCGCCAGGGATATCGAGATGCGACTTTTTTTAGATTGTTCCTGATGCCATTCCTTAGCTCGGTGCACAATTTAAAATGGAAGAAACTCCGTGGGGCAAAGTTAGAATTTTTTGAACGTTCGCGAGGGTGGTTTTTGGCTGCTAGGGGTGCCTTCCGCCAGGGATATCGAGATGCGACTTTTTTTAGATTGTTCCTGATGCCATTCCTTAGCTCGGTGCACAATTTAAAATGGAACAAACTCCGTGGGGCAAAGTTAGAATTTTTTGAACGTTCGCGAGGGTGGTTTTTGGCTGCTAGGGGTGCCTTCCGCCAGGGATATCGAGATGCGACTTTTTTTAGATTGTTCCTGATGCCATTCCTTAGCTCGGTGCACAATTTAAAATGGAACAAACTCCGTGGGGCAAAGTTAGAATTTTTTGAACGTTCGCGAGGGTGGTTTTTGGCTGCTAGGGGTGCCTTCCGCCAGGGATATCGAGATGCGACTTTTTTTAGATTGTTCCTGATGCCATTCCTTAGCTCGGTGCACAATTTAAAATGGAACAAACTCCGTGGGGCAAAGTTAGAATTTTTTGAACGTTCGCGAGGGTGGTTTTTGGCTGCTAGGGGTGCCTTCCGCCAGGGATATCGAGATGCGACTTTTTTTAGATTGTTCCTGATGCCATTCCTTAGCTCGGTGCACAATTTAAAATGGAACAAACTCCGTGGGGCAAAGTTAGAATTTTTTGAACGTTCGCGAGGGTGGTTTTTGGCTGCTAGGGGTGCCTTCCGCCAGGGATATCGAGATGCGACTTTTTTTAGATTGTTCCTGATGCCATTCCTTAGCTCGGTGCACAATTTAAAATGGAACAAACTCCGTGGGGCAAAGTTAGAATTTTTTGAACGTTCGCGAGGGTGGTTTTTGGCTGCTAGGGGTGCCTTCCGCCAGGGATATCGAGATGCGACTTTTTTTAGATTGTTCCTGATGCCATTCCTTAGCTCGGTGCACAATTTAAAATGGAACAAACTCCGTGGGGCAAAGTTAGAATTTTTTGAACGTTCGCGAGGGTGGTTTTTGGCTGCTAGGGGTGCCTTCCGCCAGGGATATCGAGATGCGACTTTTTTTAGATTGTTCCTGATGCCATTCCTTAGCTCGGTGCACAATTTAAAATGGAACAAACTCCGTGGGGCAAAGTTAGAATTTTTTGAACGTTCGCGAGGGTGGTTTTTGGCTGCTAGGGGTGCCTTCCGCCAGGGATATCGAGATGCGACTTTTTTTAGATTGTTCCTGATGCCATTCCTTAGCTCGGTGCACAATTTAAAATGGAAGAAACTCCGTGGGGCAAAGTTAGAATTTTTTGAACGTTCGCGAGGGTGGTTTTTGGCTGCTAGGGGTGCCTTCCGCCAGGGATATCGAGATGCGACTTTTTTTAGATTGTTCCTGATGCCATTCCTTAGCTCGGTGCACAATTTAAAATGGAACAAACTCCGTGGGGCAAAGTTAGAATTTTTTGAACGTTCGCGAGGGTGGTTTTTGGCTGCTAGGGGTGCCTTCCGCCAGGGATATCGAGATGCGACTTTTTTTAGATTGTTCCTGATGCCATTCCTTTGCTCGGTGCACAATTTAAAATGGAACAAACTCCGTGGGGCAAAGTTAGAATTTTTTGAACGTTCGCGAGGGTGGTTTTTGGCTGCTAGGGGTGCCTTCCGCCAGGGATATCGAGATGCGACTTTTTTTAGATTGTTCCTGATGCCATTCCTTAGCTCGGTGCACAATTTAAAATGGAACAAACTCCGTGGGGCAAAGTTAGAATTTTTTGAACGTTCGCGAGGGTGGTTTTTGGCTGCTAGGGGTGGCTTCCGCCAGGGATATCGAGATGCGACTTTTTTTAGATTGTTCCTGATGCCATTCCTTAGCTCGGTGCACAATTTAAAATGGAACAAACTCCGTGGGGCAAAGTTAGAATTTTTTGAACGTTCGCGAGGGTGGTTTTTGGCTGCTAGGGGTGCCTTCCGCCAGGGATATCGAGATGCGACTTTTTTTAGATTGTTCCTGATGCCATTCCTTAGCTCGGTGCACAATTTAAAATGGAAGAAACTCCGTGGGGCAAAGTTAGAATTTTTTGAACGTTCGCGAGGGTGGTTTTTGGCTGCTAGGGGTGCCTTCCGCCAGGGATATCGAGATGCGACTTTTTTTAGATTGTTCCTGATGCCATTCCTTAGCTCGGTGCACAATTTAAAATGGAACAAACTCCGTGGGGCAAAGTTAGAATTTTTTGAACGTTCGCGAGGGTGGTTTTTGGCTGCTAGGGGTGCCTTCCGCCAGGGATATCGAGATGCGACTTTTTTTAGATTGTTCCTGATGCCATTCCTTAGCTCGGTGCACAATTTAAAATGGAACAAACTCCGTGGGGCAAAGTTAGAATTTTTTGAACGTTCGCGAGGGTGGTTTTTGGCTGCTAGGGGTGCCTTCCGCCAGGGATATCGAGATGCGACTTTTTTTAGATTGTTCCTGATGCCATTCCTTAGCTCGGTGCACAATTTAAAATGGAAGAAACTCCGTGGGGCAAAGTTAGAATTTTTTGAACGTTCGCGAGGGTGGTTTTTGGCTGCTAGGGGTGCCTTCCGCCAGGGATATCGAGATGCGACTTTTTTTAGATTGTTCCTGATGCCATTCCTTAGCTCGGTGCACAATTTAAAATGGAACAAACTCCGTGGGGCAAAGTTAGAATTTTTTGAACGTTCGCGAGGGTGGTTTTTGGCTGCTAGGGGTGCCTTCCGCCAGGGATATCGAGATGCGACTTTTTTTAGATTGTTCCTGATGCCATTCCTTAGCTCGGTGCACAATTTAAAATGGAAGAAACTCCGTGGGGCAAAGTTAGAATTTTTTGAACGTTCGCTAGGGTGGTTTTTGGCTGCTAGGGGTGCCTTCCGCCAGGGATATCGAGATGCGACTTTTTTTAGATTGTTCCTGATGCCATTCCTTAGCTCGGTGCACAATTTAAAATGGAACAAACTCCGTGGGGCAAAGTTAGAATTTTTTGAACGTTCGCGAGGGTGGTTTTTGGCTGCTAGGGGTGCCTTCCGCCAGGGATATCGAGATGCGACTTTTTTTAGATTGTTCCTGATGCCATTCCTTAGCTCGGTGCACAATTTAAAATGGAACAAACTCCGTGGGGCAAAGTTAGAATTTTTTGAACGTTCGCGAGGGTGGTTTTTGGCTGCTAGGGGTGCCTTCCGCCAGGGATATCGAGATGCGACTTTTTTTAGATTGTTCCTGATGCCATTCCTTAGCTCGGTGCACAATTTAAAATGGAACAAACTCCGTGGGGCAAAGTTAGAATTTTTTGAACGTTCGCGAGGGTGGTTTTTGGCTGCTAGGGGTGCCTTCCGCCAGGGATATCGAGATGCGACTTTTTTTAGATTGTTCCTGATGCCATTCCTTAGCTCGGTGCACAATTTAAAATGGAACAAACTCCGTGGGGCAAAGTTAGAATTTTTTGAACGTTCGCGAGGGTGGTTTTTGGCTGCTAGGGGTGCCTTCCGCCAGGGATATCGAGATGCGACTTTTTTTAGATTGTTCCTGATGCCATTCCTTAGCTCGGTGCACAATTTAAAATGGAACAAACTCCGTGGGGCAAAGTTAGAATTTTTTGAACGTTCGCGAGGGTGGTTTTTGGCTGCTAGGGGTGCCTTCCGCCAGGGATATCGAGATGCGACTTTTTTTAGATTGTTCCTGATGCCATTCCTTAGCTCGGTGCACAATTTAAAATGGAACAAACTCCGTGGGGCAAAGTTAGAATTTTTTGAACGTTCGCGAGGGTGGTTTTTGGCTGCTAGGGGTGCCTTCCGCCAGGGATATCGAGATGCGACTTTTTTTAGATTGTTCCTGATGCCATTCCTTAGCTCGGTGCACAATTTAAAATGGAACAAACTCCGTGGGGCAGAGTTAGAATTTTTTGAACGTTCGCGAGGGTGGTTTTTGGCTGCTAGGGGTGCCTTCCGCCAGGGATATCGAGATGCGACTTTTTTTAGATTGTTCCTGATGCCATTCCTTAGCTCGGTGCACAATTTAAAATGGAACAAACTCCGTGGGGCAGAGTTAGAATTTTTTGAACGTTCGCGAGGGTGGTTTTTGGCTGCTAGGGGTGCCTTCCGCCAGGGATATCGAGATGCGACTTTTTTTAGATTGTTCCTGATGCCATTCCTTAGCTCGGTGCACAATTTAAAATGGAACAAACTCCGTGGGGCAAAGTTAGAATTTTTTGAACGTTCGCGAGGGTGGTTTTTGGCTGCTAGGGGTGCCTTCCGCCAGGGATATCGAGATGCGACTTTTTTTAGATTGTTCCTGATGCCATTCCTTAGCTCGGTGCACAATTTAAAATGGAAGAAACTCCGTGGGGCAAAGTTAGAATTTTTTGAACGTTCGCGAGGGTGGTTTTTGGCTGCTAGGGGTGCCTTCCGCCAGGGATATCGAGATGCGACTTTTTTTAGATTGTTCCTGATGCCATTCCTTAGCTCGGTGCACAATTTAAAATGGAACAAACTCCGTGGGGCAAAGTTAGAATTTTTTGAACGTTCGCGAGGGTGGTTTTTGGCTGCTAGGGGTGCCTTCCGCCAGGGATATCGAGATGCGACTTTTTTTAGATTGTTCCTGATGCCATTCCTTAGCTCGGTGCACAATTTAAAATGGAACAAACTCCGTGGGGCAAAGTTAGAATTTTTTGAACGTTCGCGAGGGTGGTTTTTGGCTGCTAGGGGTGCCTTCCGCCAGGGATATCGAGATGCGACTTTTTTTAGATTGTTCCTGATGCCATTCCTTAGCTCGGTGCACAATTTAAAATGGAACAAACTCCGTGGGGCAAAGTTAGAATTTTTTGAACGTTCGCGAGGGTGGTTTTTGGCTGCTAGGGGTGCCTTCCGCCAGGGATATCGAGATGCGACTTTTTTTAGATTGTTCCTGATGCCATTCCTTAGCTCGGTGCACAATTTAAAATGGAACAAACTCCGTGGGGCAAAGTTAGAATTTTTTGAACGTTCGCGAGGGTGGTTTTTGGCTGCTAGGGGTGCCTTCCGCCAGGGATATCGAGATGCGACTTTTTTTAGATTGTTCCTGATGCCATTCCTTAGCTCGGTGCACAATTTAAAATGGAACAAACTCCGTGGGGCAAAGTTAGAATTTTTTGAACGTTCGCGAGGGTGGTTTTTGGCTGCTAGGGGTGCCTTCCGCCAGGGATATCGAGATGCGACTTTTTTTAGATTGTTCCTGATGCCATTCCTTAGCTCGGTGCACAATTTAAAATGGAACAAACTCCGTGGGGCAAAGTTAGAATTTTTTGAACGTTCGCGAGGGTGGTTTTTGGCTGCTAGGGGTGCCTTCCGCCAGGGATATCGAGATGCGACTTTTTTTAGATTGTTCCTGATGCCATTCCTTAGCTCGGTGCACAATTTAAAATGGAACAAACTCCGTGGGGCAAAGTTAGAATTTTTTGAACGTTCGCGAGGGTGGTTTTTGGCTGCTAGGGGTGCCTTCCGCCAGGGATATCGAGATGCGACTTTTTTTAGATTGTTCCTGATGCCATTCCTTAGCTCGGTGCACAATTTAAAATGGAAGAAACTCCGTGGGGCAAAGTTAGAATTTTTTGAACGTTCGCGAGGGTGGTTTTTGGCTGCTAGGGGTGCCTTCCGCCAGGGATATCGAGATGCGACTTTTTTTAGATTGTTCCTGATGCCATTCCTTAGCTCGGTGCACAATTTAAAATGGAACAAACTCCGTGGGGCAAAGTTAGAATTTTTTGAACGTTCGCGAGGGTGGTTTTTGGCTGCTAGGGGTGCCTTCCGCCAGGGATATCGAGATGCGACTTTTTTTAGATTGTTCCTGATGCCATTCCTTTGCTCGGTGCACAATTTAAAATGGAACAAACTCCGTGGGGCAAAGTTAGAATTTTTTGAACGTTCGCGAGGGTGGTTTTTGGCTGCTAGGGGTGCCTTCCGCCAGGGATATCGAGATGCGACTTTTTTTAGATTGTTCCTGATGCCATTCCTTAGCTCGGTGCACAATTTAAAATGGAACAAACTCCGTGGGGCAAAGTTAGAATTTTTTGAACGTTCGCGAGGGTGGTTTTTGGCTGCTAGGGGTGCCTTCCGCCAGGGATATCGAGATGCGACTTTTTTTAGATTGTTCCTGATGCCATTCCTTAGCTCGGTGCACAATTTAAAATGGAAGAAACTCCGTGGGGCAAAGTTAGAATTTTTTGAACGTTCGCGAGGGTGGTTTTTGGCTGCTAGGGGTGCCTTCCGCCAGGGATATCGAGATGCGACTTTTTTTAGATTGTTCCTGATGCCATTCCTTAGCTCGGTGCACAATTTAAAATGGAACAAACTCCGTGGGGCAAAGTTAGAATTTTTTGAACGTTCGCGAGGGTGGTTTTTGGCTGCTAGGGGTGCCTTCCGCCAGGGATATCGAGATGCGACTTTTTTTAGATTGTTCCTGATGCCATTCCTTAGCTCGGTGCACAATTTAAAATGGAACAAACTCCGTGGGGCAAAGTTAGAATTTTTTGAACGTTCGCGAGGGTGGTTTTTGGCTGCTAGGGGTGCCTTCCGCCAGGGATATCGAGATGCGACTTTTTTTAGATTGTTCCTGATGCCATTCCTTAGCTCGGTGCACAATTTAAAATGGAAGAAACTCCGTGGGGCAAAGTTAGAATTTTTTGAACGTTCGCGAGGGTGGTTTTTGGCTGCTAGGGGTGCCTTCCGCCAGGGATATCGAGATGCGACTTTTTTTAGATTGTTCCTGATGCCATTCCTTAGCTCGGTGCACAATTTAAAATGGAACAAACTCCGTGGGGCAAAGTTAGAATTTTTTGAACGTTCGCGAGGGTGGTTTTTGGCTGCTAGGGGTGCCTTCCGCCAGGGATATCGAGATGCGACTTTTTTTAGATTGTTCCTGATGCCATTCCTTAGCTCGGTGCACAATTTAAAATGGAAGAAACTCCGTGGGGCAAAGTTAGAATTTTTTGAACGTTCGCGAGGGTGGTTTTTGGCTGCTAGGGGTGCCTTCCGCCAGGGATATCGAGATGCGACTTTTTTTAGATTGTTCCTGATGCCATTCCTTAGCTCGGTGCACAATTTAAAATGGAACAAACTCCGTGGGGCAAAGTTAGAATTTTTTGAACGTTCGCGAGGGTGGTTTTTGGCTGCTAGGGGTGCCTTCCGCCAGGGATATCGAGATGCGACTTTTTTTAGATTGTTCCTGATGCCATTCCTTAGCTCGGTGCACAATTTAAAATGGAACAAACTCCGTGGGGCAAAGTTAGAATTTTTTGAACGTTCGCGAGGGTGGTTTTTGGCTGCTAGGGGTGCCTTCCGCCAGGGATATCGAGATGCGACTTTTTTTAGATTGTTCCTGATGCCATTCCTTAGCTCGGTGCACAATTTAAAATGGAACAAACTCCGTGGGGCAAAGTTAGAATTTTTTGAACGTTCGCGAGGGTGGTTTTTGGCTGCTAGGGGTGCCTTCCGCCAGGGATATCGAGATGCGACTTTTTTTAGATTGTTCCTGATGCCATTCCTTAGCTCGGTGCACAATTTAAAATGGAACAAACTCCGTGGGGCAAAGTTAGAATTTTTTGAACGTTCGCGAGGGTGGTTTTTGGCTGCTAGGGGTGCCTTCCGCCAGGGATATCGAGATGCGACTTTTTTTAGATTGTTCCTGATGCCATTCCTTAGCTCGGTGCACAATTTAAAATGGAACAAACTCCGTGGGGCAAAGTTAGAATTTTTTGAACGTTCGCGAGGGTGGTTTTTGGCTGCTAGGGGTGCCTTCCGCCAGGGATATCGAGATGCGACTTTTTTTAGATTGTTCCTGATGCCATTCCTTAGCTCGGTGCACAATTTGAAATGGAACAAACTCCGTGGGGCAAAGTTAGAATTTTTTGAACGTTCGCGAGGGTGGTTTTTGGCTGCTAGGGGTGCCTTCCGCCAGGGATATCGAGATGCGACTTTTTTTAGATTGTTCCTGATGCCATTCCTTAGCTCGGTGCACAATTTAAAATGGAACAAACTCCGTGGGGCAAAGTTAGAATTTTTTGAACGTTCGCGAGGGTGGTTTTTGGCTGCTAGGGGTGCCTTCCGCCAGGGATATCGAGATGCGACTTTTTTTAGATTGTTCCTGATGCCATTCCTTAGCTCGGTGCACAATTTAAAATGGAACAAACTCCGTGGGGCAAAGTTAGAATTTTTTGAACGTTCGCGAGGGTGGTTTTTGGCTGCTAGGGGTGCCTTCCGCCAGGGATATCGAGATGCGACTTTTTTTAGATTGTTCCTGATGCCATTCCTTAGCTCGGTGCACAATTTAAAATGGAACAAACTCCGTGGGGCAAAGTTAGAATTTTTTGAACGTTCGCGAGGGTGGTTTTTGGCTGCTAGGGGTGCCTTCCGCCAGGGATATCGAGATGCGACTTTTTTTAGATTGTTCCTGATGCCATTCCTTAGCTCGGTGCACAATTTAAAATGGAACAAACTCCGTGGGGCAAAGTTAGAATTTTTTGAACGTTCGCGAGGGTGGTTTTTGGCTGCTAGGGGTGCCTTCCGCCAGGGATATCGAGATGCGACTTTTTTTAGATTGTTCCTGATGCCATTCCTTAGCTCGGTGCACAATTTAAAATGGAACAAACTCCGTGGGGCAAAGTTAGAATTTTTTGAACGTTCGCGAGGGTGGTTTTTGGCTGCTAGGGGTGCCTTCCGCCAGGGATATCGAGATGCGACTTTTTTTAGATTGTTCCTGATGCCATTCCTTAGCTCGGTGCACAATTTAAAATGGAACAAACTCCGTGGGGCAAAGTTAGAATTTTTTGAACGTTCGCGAGGGTGGTTTTTGGCTGCTAGGGGTGCCTTCCGCCAGGGATATCGAGATGCGACTTTTTTAGATTGTTCCTGATGCCATTCCTTAGCTCGGTGCACAATTTAAAATGGAACAAACTCCGTGGGGCAAAGTTAGAATTTTTTGAACGTTCGCGAGGGTGGTTTTTGGCTGCTAGGGGTGCCTTCCGCCAGGGATATCGAGATGCGACTTTTTTTAGATTGTTCCTGATGCCATTCCTTAGCTCGGTGCACAATTTAAAATGGAACAAACTCCGTGGGGCAAAGTTTGAATTTTTTGAACGTTCGCGAGGGTGGTTTTTGGCTGCTAGGGGTGCCTTCCGCCAGGGATATCGAGATGCGACTTTTTTTAGATTGTTCCTGATGCCATTCCTTAGCTCGGTGCACAATTTAAAATGGAACAAACTCCGTGGGGCAAAGTTAGAATTTTTTGAACGTTCGCGAGGGTGGTTTTTGGCTGCTAGGGGTGCCTTCCGCCAGGGATATCGAGATGCGACTTTTTTTAGATTGTTCCTGATGCCATTCCTTAGCTCGGTGCACAATTTAAAATGGAACAAACTCCGTGGGGCAAAGTTAGAATTTTTTGAACGTTCGCGAGGGTGGTTTTTGGCTGCTAGGGGTGCCTTCCGCCAGGGATATCGAGATGCGACTTTTTTTAGATTGTTCCTGATGCCATTCCTTAGCTCGGTGCACAATTTAAAATGGAACAAACTCCGTGGGGCAAAGTTAGAATTTTTTGAACGTTCGCGAGGGTGGTTTTTGGCTGCTAGGGGTGCCTTCCGCCAGGGATATCGAGATGCGACTTTTTTTAGATTGTTCCTGATGCCATTCCTTAGCTCGGTGCACAATTTAAAATGGAACAAACTCCGTGGGGCAGAGTTAGAATTTTTTGAACGTTCGCGAGGGTGGTTTTTGGCTGCTAGGGGTGCCTTCCGCCAGGGATATCGAGATGCGACTTTTTTTAGATTGTTCCTGATGCCATTCCTTAGCTCGGTGCACAATTTAAAATGGAACAAACTCCGTGGGGCAGAGTTAGAATTTTTTGAACGTTCGCGAGGGTGGTTTTTGGCTGCGAGGGGTGCCTTCCGCCAGGGATATCGAGATGCGACTTTTTTTAGATTGTTCCTGATGCCATTCCTTAGCTCGGTGCACAATTTAAAATGGAACAAACTCCGTGGGGCAAAGTTAGAATTTTTTGAACGTTCGCGAGGGTGGTTTTTGGCTGCTAGGGGTGCCTTCCGCCAGGGATATCGAGATGCGACTTTTTTTAGATTGTTCCTGATGCCATTCCTTAGCTCGGTGCACAATTTAAAATGGAACAAACTCCGTGGGGCAAAGTTAGAATTTTTTGAACGTTCGCGAGGGTGGTTTTTGGCTGCTAGGGGTGCCTTCCGCCAGGGATATCGAGATGCGACTTTTTTTAGATTGTTCCTGATGCCATTCCTTAGCTCGGTGCACAATTTAAAATGGAACAAACTCCGTGGGGCAAAGTTAGAATTTTTTGAACGTTCGCGAGGGTGGTTTTTGGCTGCTAGGGGTGCCTTCCGCCAGGGATATCGAGATGCGACTTTTTTTAGATTGTTCCTGATGCCATTCCTTAGCTCGGTGCACAATTTAAAATGGAACAAACTCCGTGGGGCAGAGTTAGAATTTTTTGAACGTTCGCGAGGGTGGTTTTTGGCTGCTAGGGGTGCCTTCCGCCAGGGATATCGAGATGCGACTTTTTTTAGATTGTTCCTGATGCCATTCCTTAGCTCGGTGCACAATTTAAAATGGAACAAACTCCGTGGGGCAAAGTTAGAATTTTTTGAACGTTCGCGAGGGTGGTTTTTGGCTGCTAGGGGTGCCTTCCGCCAGGGATATCGAGATGCGACTTTTTTTAGATTGTTCCTGATGCCATTCCTTAGCTCGGTGCACAATTTAAAATGGAACAAACTCCGTGGGGCAAAGTTAGAATTTTTTGAACGTTCGCGAGGGTGGTTTTTGGCTGCTAGGGGTGCCTTCCGCCAGGGATATCGAGATGCGACTTTTTTTAGATTATTCCTGACGCCATTCGTTAGCTCGGTGCACAATTTAAAATGGAACAAACTCCGTGGGGCAAAGTTAGAATTTTTTGAACGTTCGCGAGGGTGGTTTTTGGCTGCTAGGGGTGCCTTCCGCCAGGGATATCGAGATGCGACTTTTTTTAGATTGTTCCTGATGCCATTCCTTAGCTCGGTGCACAATTTAAAATGGAACAAACTCCGTGGGGCAAAGTTAGAATTTTTTGAACGTTCGCGAGGGTGGTTTTTGGCTGCTAGGGGTGCCTTCCGCCAGGGATATCGAGATGCGACTTTTTTTAGATTGTTCCTGATGCCATTCCTTAGCTCGGTGCACAATTTAAAATGGAACAAACTCCGTGGGGCAAAGTTAGAATTTTTTGAACGTTCGCGAGGGTGGTTTTTGGCTGCTAGGGGTGCCTTCCGCCAGGGATATCGAGATGCGACTTTTTTTAGATTGTTCCTGATGCCATTCCTTAGCTCGGTGCACAATTTAAAATGGAACAAACTCCGTGGGGCAGAGTTAGAATTTTTTGAACGTTCGCGAGGGTGGTTTTTGGCTGCTAGGGGTGCCTTCCGCCAGGGATATCGAGATGCGACTTTTTTTAGATTGTTCCTGATGCCATTCCTTAGCTCGGTGCACAATTTAAAATGGAACAAACTCCGTGGGGCAAAGTTAGAATTTTTTGAACGTTCGCGAGGGTGGTTTTTGGCTGCTAGGGGTGCCTTCCGCCAGGGATATCGAGATGCGACTTTTTTTAGATTGTTCCTGATGCCATTCCTTAGCTCGGTGCACAATTTAAAATGGAACAAACTCCGTGGGGCAAAGTTAGAATTTTTTGAACGTTCGCGAGGGTGGTTTTTGGCTGCTAGGGGTGCCTTCCGCCAGGGATATCGAGATGCGACTTTTTTTAGATTGTTCCTGATGCCATTCCTTAGCTCGGTGCACAATTTAAAATGGAACAAACTCCGTGGGGCAAAGTTAGAATTTTTTGAACGTTCGCGAGGGTGGTTTTTGGCTGCTAGGGGTGCCTTCCGCCAGGGATATCGAGATGCGACTTTTTTTAGATTGTTCCTGACGCCATTCCTTAGCTCGGTGCACAATTTAAAATGGAACAAACTCCGTGGGGCAAAGTTAGAATTTTTTGAACGTTCGCGAGGGTGGTTTTTGGCTGCTAGGGGTGCCTTCCGCCAGGGATATCGAGATGCGACTTTTTTTAGATTGTTCCTGATGCCATTCCTTAGCTCGGTGCACAATTTAAAATGGAACAAACTCCGTGGGGCAAAGTTAGAATTTTTTGAACGTTCGCGAGGGTGGTTTTTGGCTGCTAGGGGTGCCTTCCGCCAGGGATATCGAGATGCGACTTTTTTTAGATTGTTCCTGATGCCATTCCTTAGCTCGGTGCACAATTTAAAATGGAACAAACTCCGTGGGGCAAAGTTAGAATTTTTTGAACGTTCGCGAGGGTGGTTTTTGGCTGCTAGGGGTGCCTTCCGCCAGGGATATCGAGATGCGACTTTTTTTAGATTGTTCCTGATGCCATTCCTTAGCTCGGTGCACAATTTAAAATGGAACAAACTCCGTGGGGCAGAGTTAGAATTTTTTGAACGTTCGCGAGGGTGGTTTTTGGCTGCTAGGGGTGCCTTCCGCCAGGGATATCGAGATGCGACTTTTTTTAGATTGTTCCTGATGCCATTCCTTAGCTCGGTGCACAATTTAAAATGGAACAAACTCCGTGGGGCAAAGTTAGAATTTTTTGAACGTTCGCGAGGGTGGTTTTTGGCTGCTAGGGGTGCCTTCCGCCAGGGATATCGAGATGCGACTTTTTTTAGATTGTTCCTGATGCCATTCCTTAGCTCGGTGCACAATTTAAAATGGAACAAACTCCGTGGGGCAAAGTTAGAATTTTTTGAACGTTCGCGAGGGTGGTTTTTGGCTGCTAGGGGTGCCTTCCGCCAGGGATATCGAGATGCGACTTTTTTTAGATTGTTCCTGATGCCATTCCTTAGCTCGGTGCACAATTTAAAATGGAACAAACTCCGTGGGGCAAAGTTAGAATTTTTTGAACGTTCGCGAGGGTGGTTTTTGGCTGCTAGGGGTGCCTTCCGCCAGGGATATCGAGATGCGACTTTTTTTAGATTGTTCCTGATGCCATTCCTTAGCTCGGTGCACAATTTAAAATGGAACAAACTCCGTGGGGCAAAGTTAGAATTTTTTGAACGTTCGCGAGGGTGGTTTTTGGCTGCTAGGGGTGCCTTCCGCCAGGGATATCGAGATGCGACTTTTTGTAGATTGTTCCTGATGCCATTCCTTAGCTCGGTGCACAATTTAAAATGGAACAAACTCCGTGGGGCAAAGTTAGAATTTTTTGAACGTTCGCGAGGGTGGTTTTTGGCTGCTAGGGGTGCCTTCCGCCAGGGATATCGAGATGCGACTTTTTTTAGATTGTTCCTGATGCCATTCCTTAGCTCGGTGCACAATTTAAAATGGAACAAACTCCGTGGGGCAAAGTTAGAATTTTTTGAACGTTCGCGAGGGTGGTTTTTGGCTGCTAGGGGTGCCTTCCGCCAGGGATATCGAGATGCGACTTTTTTTAGATTGTTCCTGATGCCATTCCTTAGCTCGGTGCACAATTTAAAATGGAACAAACTCCGTGGGGCAGAGTTAGAATTTTTTGAACGTTCGCGAGGGTGGTTTTTGGCTGCTAGGGGTGCCTTCCGCCAGGGATATCGAGATGCGACTTTTTTTAGATTGTTCCTGATGCCATTCCTTAGCTCGGTGCACAATTTAAAATGGAACAAACTCCGTGGGGCAAAGTTAGAATTTTTTGAACGTTCGCGAGGGTGGTTTTTGGCTGCTAGGGGTGCCTTCCGCCAGGGATATCGAGATGCGACTTTTTTTAGATTGTTCCTGATGCCATTCCTTAGCTCGGTGCACAATTTAAAATGGAACAAACTCCGTGGGGCAAAGTTAGAATTTTTTGAACGTTCGCGAGGGTGGTTTTTGGCTGCTAGGGGTGCCTTCCGCCAGGGATATCGAGATGCGACTTTTTTTAGATTGTTCCTGATGCCATTCCTTAGCTCGGTGCACAATTTAAAATGGAACAAACTCCGTGGGGCAGAGTTAGAATTTTTTGAACGTTCGCGAGGGTGGTTTTTGGCTGCTAGGGGTGCCTTCCGCCAGGGATATCGAGATGCGACTTTTTTTAGATTGTTCCTGATGCCATTCCTTAGCTCGGTGCACAATTTAAAATGGAACAAACTCCGTGGGGCAAAGTTAGAATTTTTTGAACGTTCGCGAGGGTGGTTTTTGGCTGCTAGGGGTGCCTTCCGCCAGGGATATCGAGATGCGACTTTTTTTAGATTGTTCCTGATGCCATTCCTTAGCTCGGTGCACAATTTAAAATGGAACAAACTCCGTGGGGCAGAGTTAGAATTTTTTGAACGTTCGCGAGGGTGGTTTTTGGCTGCTAGGGGTGCCTTCCGCCAGGGATATCGAGATGCGACTTTTTTTAGATTGTTCCTGATGCCATTCCTTAGCTCGGTGCACAATTTAAAATGGAACAAACTCCGTGGGGCAAAGTTAGAATTTTTTGAACGTTCGCGAGGGTGGTTTTTGGCTGCTAGGGGTGCCTTCCGCCAGGGATATCGAGATGCGACTTTTTTTAGATTGTTCCTGATGCCATTCCTTAGCTCGGTGCACAATTTAAAATGGAACAAACTCCGTGGGGCAGAGTTAGAATTTTTTGAACGTTCGCGAGGGTGGTTTTTGGCTGCTAGGGGTGCCTTCCGCCAGGGATATCGAGATGCGACTTTTTTTAGATTGTTCCTGATGCCATTCCTTAGCTCGGTGCACAATTTAAAATGGAACAAACTCCGTGGGGCAAAGTTAGAATTTTTTGAACGTTCGCGAGGGTGGTTTTTGGCTGCTAGGGGTGCCTTCCGCCAGGGATATCGAGATGCGACTTTTTTTAGATTGTTCCTGATGCCATTCCTTAGCTCGGTGCACAATTTAAAATGGAACAAACTCCGTGGGGCAAAGTTAGAATTTTTTGAACGTTCGCGAGGGTGGTTTTTGGCTGCTAGGGGTGCCTTCCGCCAGGGATATCGAGATGCGACTTTTTTTAGATTGTTCCTGATGCCATTCCTTAGCTCGGTGCACAATTTAAAATGGAACAAACTCCGTGGGGCAGAGTTAGAATTTTTTGAACGTTCGCGAGGGTGGTTTTTGGCTGCTAGGGGTGCCTTCCGCCAGGGATATCGAGATGCGACTTTTTTTAGATTGTTCCTGATGCCATTCCTTAGCTCGGTGCACAATTTAAAATGGAACAAACTCCGTGGGGCAAAGTTAGAATTTTTTGAACGTTCGCGAGGGTGGTTTTTGGCTGCTAGGGGTGCCTTCCGCCAGGGATATCGAGATGCGACTTTTTTTAGATTGTTCCTGATGCCATTCCTTAGCTCGGTGCACAATTTAAAATGGAACAAACTCCGTGGGGCAGAGTTAGAATTTTTTGAACGTTCGCGAGGGTGGTTTTTGGCTGCTAGGGGTGCCTTCCGCCAGGGATATCGAGATGCGACTTTTTTTAGATTGTTCCTGATGCCATTCCTTAGCTCGGTGCACAATTTAAAATGGAACAAACTCCGTGGGGCAGAGTTAGAATTTTTTGAACGTTCGCGAGGGTGGTTTTTGGCTGCTAGGGGTGCCTTCCGCCAGGGATATCGAGATGCGACTTTTTTTAGATTGTTCCTGATGCCATTCCTTAGCTCGGTGCACAATTTAAAATGGAACAAACTCCGTGGGGCAAAGTTAGAATTTTTTGAACGTTCGCGAGGGTGGTTTTTGGCTGCTAGGGGTGCCTTCCGCCAGGGATATCGAGATGCGACTTTTTTTAGATTGTTCCTGATGCCATTCCTTAGCTCGGTGCACAATTTAAAATGGAACAAACTCCGTGGGGCAAAGTTAGAATTTTTTGAACGTTCGCGAGGGTGGTTTTTGGCTGCTAGGGGTGCCTTCCGCCAGGGATATCGAGATGCGACTTTTTTTAGATTGTTCCTGATGCCATTCCTTAGCTCGGTGCACAATTTAAAATGGAACAAACTCCGTGGGGCAAAGTTAGAATTTTTTGAACGTTCGCGAGGGTGGTTTTTGGCTACTAGGGGTGCCTTCCGCCAGGGATATCGAGATGCGACTTTTTTTAGATTGTTCCTGATGCCATTCCTTAGCTCGGTGCACAATTTAAAATGGAACAAACTCCGTGGGGCAAAGTTAGAATTTTTTGAACGTTCGCGAGGGTGGTTTTTGGCTGCTAGGGGTGCCTTCCGCCAGGGATATCGAGATGCGACTTTTTGTAGATTGTTCCTGATGCCATTCCTTAGCTCGGTGCACAATTTAAAATGGAACAAACTCCGTGGGGCAAAGTTAGAATTTTTTGAACGTTCGCGAGGGTGGTTTTTGGCTGCTAGGGGTGCCTTCCGCCAGGGATATCGAGATGCGACTTTTTTTAGATTGTTCCTGATGCCATTCCTTAGCTCGGTGCACAATTTAAAATGGAACAAACTCCGTGGGGCAAAGTTAGAATTTTTTGAACGTTCGCGAGGGTGGTTTTTGGCTGCTAGGGGTGCCTTCCGCCAGGGATATCGAGATGCGACTTTTTTTAGATTGTTCCTGATGCCATTCCTTAGCTCGGTGCACAATTTAAAATGGAACAAACTCCGTGGGGCAAAGTTAGAATTTTTTGAACGTTCGCGAGGGTGGTTTTTGGCTGCTAGGGGTGCCTTCCGCCAGGGATATCGAGATGCGACTTTTTTTAGATTGTTCCTGATGCCATTCCTTAGCTCGGTGCACAATTTAAAATGGAACAAACTCCGTGGGGCAGAGTTAGAATTTTTTGAACGTTCGCGAGGGTGGTTTTTGGCTGCTAGGGGTGCCTTCCGCCAGGGATATCGAGATGCGACTTTTTTTAGATTGTTCCTGATGCCATTCCTTAGCTCGGTGCACAATTTAAAATGGAACAAACTCCGTGGGGCAGAGTTAGAATTTTTTGAACGTTCGCGAGGGTGGTTTTTGGCTGCTAGGGGTGCCTTCCGCCAGGGATATCGAGATGCGACTTTTTTTAGATTGTTCCTGATGCCATTCCTTAGCTCGGTGCACAATTTAAAATGGAACAAACTCCGTGGGGCAGAGTTAGAATTTTTTGAACGTTCGCGAGGGTGGTTTTTGGCTGCTAGGGGTGCCTTCCGCCAGGGATATCGAGATGCGACTTTTTTTAGATTGTTCCTGATGCCATTCCTTAGCTCGGTGCACAATTTAAAATGGAACAAACTCCGTGGGGCAAAGTTAGAATTTTTTGAACGTTCGCGAGGGTGGTTTTTGGCTGCTAGGGGTGCCTTCCGCCAGGGATATCGAGATGCGACTTTTTTTAGATTGTTCCTGACGCCATTCCTTAGCTCGGTGCACAATTTAAAATGGAACAAACTCCGTGGGGAAAAGTTAGAATTTTTTGAACGTTCGCGAGGGTGGTTTTTGGCTGCTAGGGGTGCCTTCCGCCAGGGATATCGAGATGCGACTTTTTTTAGATTGTTCCTGATGCCATTCCTTAGCTCGGTGCACAATTTAAAATGGAACAAACTCCGTGGGGCAAAGTTAGAATTTTTTGAACGTCCGCGAGGGTGGTTTTTGGCTGCTAGGGGTGCCTTCCGCCAGGGATATCGAGATGCGACTTTTTTTAGATTGTTCCTGATGCCATTCCTTAGCTCGGTGCACAATTTAAAATGGAACAAACTCCGTGGGGCAGAGTTAGAATTTTTTGAACGTTCGCGAGGGTGGTTTTTGGCTGCTAGGGGTGCCTTCCGCCAGGGATATCGAGATGCGACTTTTTTTAGATTGTTCCTGATGCCATTCCTTAGCTCGGTGCACAATTTAAAATGGAACAAACTCCGTGGGGCAAAGTTAGAATTTTTTGAACGTTCGCGAGGGTGGTTTTTGGCTGCTAGGGGTGCCTTCCGCCAGGGATATCGAGATGCGACTTTTTTTAGATTGTTCCTGACGCCATTCCTTAGCTCGGTGCACAATTTAAAATGGAACAAACTCCGTGGGGCAAAGTTAGAATTTTTTGAACGTTCGCGAGGGTGGTTTTTGGCTGCTAGGGGTGCCTTCCGCCAGGGATATCGAGATGCGACTTTTTTTAGATTGTTCCTGATGCCATTCCTTAGCTCGGTGCACAATTTAAAATGGAACAAACTCCGTGGGGCAAAGTTAGAATTTTTTGAACGTTCGCGAGGGTGGTTTTTGGCTGCTAGGGGTGCCTTCCGCCAGGGATATCGAGATGCGACTTTTTTTAGATTGTTCCTGATGCCATTCCTTAGCTCGGTGCACAATTTAAAATGGAACAAACTCCGTGGGGCAGAGTTAGAATTTTTTGAACGTTCGCGAGGGTGGTTTTTGGCTGCTAGGGGTGCCTTCCGCCAGGGATATCGAGATGCGACTTTTTTTAGATTGTTCCTGATGCCATTCCTTAGCTCGGTGCACAATTTAAAATGGAACAAACTCCGTGGGGCAGAGTTAGAATTTTTTGAACGTTCGCGAGGGTGGTTTTTGGCTGCTAGGGGTGCCTTCCGCCAGGGATATCGAGATGCGACTTTTTTTAGATTGTTCCTGATGCCATTCCTTAGCTCGGTGCACAATTTAAAATGGAACAAACTCCGTGGGGCAAAGTTAGAATTTTTTGAACGTTCGCGAGGGTGGTTTTTGGCTGCTAGGGGTGCCTTCCGCCAGGGATATCGAGATGCGACTTTTTTTAGATTGTTCCTGATGCCATTCCTTAGCTCGGTGCACAATTTAAAATGGAACAAACTCCGTGGGGCAAAGTTAGAATTTTTTGAACGTTCGCGAGGGTGGTTTTTGGCTGCTAGGGGTGCCTTCCGCCAGGGATATCGAGATGCGACTTTTTTTAGATTGTTCCTGACGCCATTCCTTAGCTCGGTGCACAATTTAAAATGGAACAAACTCCGTGGGGCAAAGTTAGAATTTTTTGAACGTTCGCGAGGGTGGTTTTTGGCTGCTAGGGGTGCCTTCCGCCAGGGATATCGAGATGCGACTTTTTTTAGATTGTTCCTGATGCCATTCCTTAGCTCGGTGCACAATTTAAAATGGAACAAACTCCGTGGGGCAAAGTTAGAATTTTTTGAACGTTCGCGAGGGTGGTTTTTGGCTGCTAGGGGTGCCTTCCGCCAGGGATATCGAGATGCGACTTTTTTTAGATTGTTCCTGATGCCATTCCTTAGCTCGGTGCACAATTTAAAATGGAACAAACTCCGTGGGGCAAAGTTAGAATTTTTTGAACGTTCGCGAGGGTGGTTTTTGGCTGCTAGGGGTGCCTTCCGCCAGGGATATCGAGATGCGACTTTTTTTAGATTGTTCCTGATGCCATTCCTTAGCTCGGTGCACAATTTAAAATGGAACAAACTCCGTGGGGCAGAGTTAGAATTTTTTGAACGTTCGCGAGCGTGGTTTTTGGCTGCTAGGGGTGCCTTCCGCCAGGGATATCGAGATGCGACTTTTTTTAGATTGTTCCTGATGCCATTCCTTAGCTCGGTGCACAATTTAAAATGGAACAAACTCCGTGGGGCAAAGTTAGAATTTTTTGAACGTTCGCGAGGGTGGTTTTTGGCTGCTAGGGGTGCCTTCCGCCAGGGATATCGAGATGCGACTTTTTTTAGATTGTTCCTGATGCCATTCCTTAGCTCGGTGCACAATTTAAAATGGAACAAACTCCGTGGGGCAAAGTTAGAATTTTTTGAACGTTCGCGAGGGTGGTTTTTGGCTGCTAGGGGTGCCTTCCGCCAGGGATATCGAGATGCGACTTTTTTTAGATTGTTCCTGATGCCATTCCTTAGCTCGGTGCACAATTTAAAATGGAACAAACTCCGTGGGGCAAAGTTAGAATTTTTTGAACGTTCGCGAGGGTGGTTTTTGGCTGCTAGGGGTGCCTTCCGCCAGGGATATCGAGATGCGACTTTTTTTAGATTGTTCCTGATGCCATTCCTTAGCTCGGTGCACAATTTAAAATGGAACAAACTCCGTGGGGCAAAGTTAGAATTTTTTGAACGTTCGCGAGGGTGGTTTTTGGCTGCTAGGGGTGCCTTCCGCCAGGGATATCGAGATGCGACTTTTTGTAGATTGTTCCTGATGCCATTCCTTAGCTCGGTGCACAATTTAAAATGGAACAAACTCCGTGGGGCAAAGTTAGAATTTTTTGAACGTTCGCGAGGGTGGTTTTTGGCTGCTAGGGGTTCCTTCCGCCAGGGATATCGAGATGCGACTTTTTTTAGATTGTTCCTGATGCCATTCCTTAGCTCGGTGCACAATTTAAAATGGAACAAACTCCGTGGGGCAAAGTTAGAATTTTTTGAACGTTCGCGAGGGTGGTTTTTGGCTGCTAGGGGTGCCTTCCGCCAGGGATATCGAGATGCGACTTTTTTTAGATTGTTCCTGATGCCATTCCTTAGCTCGGTGCACAATTTAAAATGGAACAAACTCCGTGGGGCAGAGTTAGAATTTTTTGAACGTTCGCGAGGGTGGTTTTTGGCTGCTAGGGGTGCCTTCCGCCAGGGATATCGAGATGCGACTTTTTTTAGATTGTTCCTGATGCCATTCCTTAGCTCGGTGCACAATTTAAAATGGAACAAACTCCGTGGGGCAAAGTTAGAATTTTTTGAACGTTCGCGAGGGTGGTTTTTGGCTGCTAGGGGTGCCTTCCGCCAGGGATATCGAGATGCGACTTTTTTTAGATTGTTCCTGATGCCATTCCTTAGCTCGGTGCACAATTTAAAATGGAACAAACTCCGTGGGGCAAAGTTAGAATTTTTTGAACGTTCGCGAGGGTGGTTTTTGGCTGCTAGGGGTGCCTTCCGCCAGGGATATCGAGATGCGACTTTTTTTAGATTGTTCCTGATGCCATTCCTTAGCTCGGTGCACAATTTAAAATGGAACAAACTCCGTGGGGCAGAGTTAGAATTTTTTGAACGTTCGCGAGGGTGGTTTTTGGCTGCTAGGGGTGCCTTCCGCCAGGGATATCGAGATGCGACTTTTTTTAGATTGTTCCTGATGCCATTCCTTAGCTCGGTGCACAATTTAAAATGGAACAAACTCCGTGGGGCAAAGTTAGAATTTTTTGAACGTTCGCGAGGGTGGTTTTTGGCTGCTAGGGGTGCCTTCCGCCAGGGATATCGAGATGCGACTTTTTTTAGATTGTTCCTGATGCCATTCCTTAGCTCGGTGCACAATTTAAAATGGAACAAACTCCGTGGGGCAGAGTTAGAATTTTTTGAACGTTCGCGAGGGTGGTTTTTGGCTGCTAGGGGTGCCTTCCGCCAGGGATATCGAGATGCGACTTTTTTTAGATTGTTCCTGATGCCATTCCTTAGCTCGGTGCACAATTTAAAATGGAACAAACTCCGTGGGGCAAAGTTAGAATTTTTTGAACGTTCGCGAGGGTGGTTTTTGGCTGCTAGGGGTGCCTTCCGCCAGGGATATCGAGATGCGACTTTTTTTAGATTGTTCCTGATGCCATTCCTTAGCTCGGTGCACAATTTAAAATGGAACAAACTCCGTGGGGCAGAGTTAGAATTTTTTGAACGTTCGCGAGGGTGGTTTTTGGCTGCTAGGGGTGCCTTCCGCCAGGGATATCGAGATGCGACTTTTTTTAGATTGTTCCTGATGCCATTCCTTAGCTCGGTGCACAATTTAAAATGGAACAAACTCCGTGGGGCAAAGTTAGAATTTTTTGAACGTTCGCGAGGGTGGTTTTTGGCTGCTAGGGGTGCCTTCCGCCAGGGATATCGAGATGCGACTTTTTTTAGATTGTTCCTGATGCCATTCCTTAGCTCGGTGCACAATTTAAAATGGAACAAACTCCGTGGGGCAAAGTTAGAATTTTTTGAACGTTCGCGAGGGTGGTTTTTGGCTGCTAGGGGTGCCTTCCGCCAGGGATATCGAGATGCGACTTTTTTTAGATTGTTCCTGATGCCATTCCTTAGCTCGGTGCACAATTTAAAATGGAACAAACTCCGTGGGGCAGAGTTAGAATTTTTTGAACGTTCGCGAGGGTGGTTTTTGGCTGCTAGGGGTGCCTTCCGCCAGGGATATCGAGATGCGACTTTTTTTAGATTGTTCCTGATGCCATTCCTTAGCTCGGTGCACAATTTAAAATGGAACAAACTCCGTGGGGCAAAGTTAGAATTTTTTGAACGTTCGCGAGGGTGGTTTTTGGCTGCTAGGGGTGCCTTCCGCCAGGGATATCGAGATGCGACTTTTTTTAGATTGTTCCTGATGCCATTCCTTAGCTCGGTGCACAATTTAAAATGGAACAAACTCCGTGGGGCAGAGTTAGAATTTTTTGAACGTTCGCGAGGGTGGTTTTTGGCTGCTAGGGGTGCCTTCCGCCAGGGATATCGAGATGCGACTTTTTTTAGATTGTTCCTGATGCCATTCCTTAGCTCGGTGCACAATTTAAAATGGAACAAACTCCGTGGGGCAGAGTTAGAATTTTTTGAACGTTCGCGAGGGTGGTTTTTGGCTGCTAGGGGTGCCTTCCGCCAGGGATATCGAGATGCGACTTTTTTTAGATTGTTCCTGATGCCATTCCTTAGCTCGGTGCACAATTTAAAATGGAACAAACTCCGTGGGGCAAAGTTAGAATTTTTTGAACGTTCGCGAGGGTGGTTTTTGGCTGCTAGGGGTGCCTTCCGCCAGGGATATCGAGATGCGACTTTTTTTAGATTGTTCCTGATGCCATTCCTTAGCTCGGTGCACAATTTAAAATGGAACAAACTCCGTGGGGCAAAGTTAGAATTTTTTGAACGTTCGCGAGGGTGGTTTTTGGCTGCTAGGGGTGCCTTCCGCCAGGGATATCGAGATGCGACTTTTTTTAGATTGTTCCTGATGCCATTCCTTAGCTCGGTGCACAATTTAAAATGGAACAAACTCCGTGGGGCAAAGTTAGAATTTTTTGAACGTTCGCGAGGGTGGTTTTTGGCTACTAGGGGTGCCTTCCGCCAGGGATATCGAGATGCGACTTTTTTTAGATTGTTCCTGATGCCATTCCTTAGCTCGGTGCACAATTTAAAATGGAACAAACTCCGTGGGGCAAAGTTAGAATTTTTTGAACGTTCGCGAGGGTGGTTTTTGGCTGCTAGGGGTGCCTTCCGCCAGGGATATCGAGATGCGACTTTTTGTAGATTGTTCCTGATGCCATTCCTTAGCTCGGTGCACAATTTAAAATGGAACAAACTCCGTGGGGCAAAGTTAGAATTTTTTGAACGTTCGCGAGGGTGGTTTTTGGCTGCTAGGGGTGCCTTCCGCCAGGGATATCGAGATGCGACTTTTTTTAGATTGTTCCTGATGCCATTCCTTAGCTCGGTGCACAATTTAAAATGGAACAAACTCCGTGGGGCAAAGTTAGAATTTTTTGAACGTTCGCGAGGGTGGTTTTTGGCTGCTAGGGGTGCCTTCCGCCAGGGATATCGAGATGCGACTTTTTTTAGATTGTTCCTGATGCCATTCCTTAGCTCGGTGCACAATTTAAAATGGAACAAACTCCGTGGGGCAAAGTTAGAATTTTTTGAACGTTCGCGAGGGTGGTTTTTGGCTGCTAGGGGTGCCTTCCGCCAGGGATATCGAGATGCGACTTTTTTTAGATTGTTCCTGATGCCATTCCTTAGCTCGGTGCACAATTTAAAATGGAACAAACTCCGTGGGGCAAAGTTAGAATTTTTTGAACGTTCGCGAGGGTGGTTTTTGGCTGCTAGGGGTGCCTTCCGCCAGGGATATCGAGATGCGACTTTTTTTAGATTGTTCCTGATGCCATTCCTTAGCTCGGTGCACAATTTAAAATGGAACAAACTCCGTGGGGCAAAGTTAGAATTTTTTGAACGTTCGCGAGGGTGGTTTTTGGCTGCTAGGGGTGCCTTCCGCCAGGGATATCGAGATGCGACTTTTTTTAGATTGTTCCTGATGCCATTCCTTAGCTCGGTGCACAATTTAAAATGGAACAAACTCCGTGGGGCAAAGTTAGAATTTTTTGAACGTTCGCGAGGGTGGTTTTTGGCTGCTAGGGGTGCCTTCCGCCAGGGATATCGAGATGCGACTTTTTTTAGATTGTTCCTGATGCCATTCCTTAGCTCGGTGCACAATTTAAAATGGAACAAACTCCGTGGGGCAAAGTTAGAATTTTTTGAACGTTCGCGAGGGTGGTTTTTGGCTGCTAGGGGTGCCTTCCGCCAGGGATATCGAGATGCGACTTTTTTTAGATTGTTCCTGATGCCATTCCTTAGCTCGGTGCACAATTTAAAATGGAACAAACTCCGTGGGGCAAAGTTAGAATTTTTTGAACGTTCGCGAGGGTGGTTTTTGGCTGCTAGGGGTGCCTTCCGCCAGGGATATCGAGATGCGACTTTTTTTAGATTGTTCCTGATGCCATTCCTTAGCTCGGTGCACAATTTAAAATGGAACAAACTCCGTGGGGCAAAGTTAGAATTTTTTGAACGTTCGCGAGGGTGGTTTTTGGCTGCTAGGGGTGCCTTCCGCCAGGGATATCGAGATGCGACTTTTTTTAGATTGTTCCTGATGCCATTCCTTAGCTCGGTGCACAATTTAAAATGGAACAAACTCCGTGGGGCAAAGTTAGAATTTTTTGAACGTTCGCGAGGGTGGTTTTTGGCTGCTAGGGGTGCCTTCCGCCAGGGATATCGAGATGCGACTTTTTTTAGATTGTTCCTGATGCCATTCCTTAGCTCGGTGCACAATTTAAAATGGAACAAACTCCGTGGGGCAGAGTTAGAATTTTTTGAACGTTCGCGAGGGTGGTTTTTGGCTGCTAGGGGTGCCTTCCGCCAGGGATATCGAGATGCGACTTTTTTTAGATTGTTCCTGATGCCATTCCTTAGCTCGGTGCACAATTTAAAATGGAACAAACTCCGTGGGGCAGAGTTAGAATTTTTTGAACGTTCGCGAGGGTGGTTTTTGGCTGCTAGGGGTGCCTTCCGCCAGGGATATCGAGATGCGACTTTTTTTAGATTGTTCCTGATGCCATTCCTTAGCTCGGTGCACAATTTAAAATGGAACAAACTCCGTGGGGCAAAGTTAGAATTTTTTGAACGTTCGCGAGGGTGGTTTTTGGCTGCTAGGGGTGCCTTCCGCCAGGGATATCGAGATGCGACTTTTTTTAGATTGTTCCTGATGCCATTCCTTAGCTCGGTGCACAATTTAAAATGGAACAAACTCCGTGGGGCAAAGTTAGAATTTTTTGAACGTTCGCGAGGGTGGTTTTTGGCTGCTAGGGGTGCCTTCCGCCAGGGATATCGAGATGCGACTTTTTTTAGATTGTTCCTGATGCCATTCCTTAGCTCGGTGCACAATTTAAAATGGAACAAACTCCGTGGGGCAAAGTTAGAATTTTTTGAACGTTCGCGAGGGTGGTTTTTGGCTACTAGGGGTGCCTTCCGCCAGGGATATCGAGATGCGACTTTTTTTAGATTGTTCCTGATGCCATTCCTTAGCTCGGTGCACAATTTAAAATGGAACAAACTCCGTGGGGCAAAGTTAGAATTTTTTGAACGTTCGCGAGGGTGGTTTTTGGCTGCTAGGGGTGCCTTCCGCCAGGGATATCGAGATGCGACTTTTTGTAGATTGTTCCTGATGCCATTCCTTAGCTCGGTGCACAATTTAAAATGGAACAAACTCCGTGGGGCAAAGTTAGAATTTTTTGAACGTTCGCGAGGGTGGTTTTTGGCTGCTAGGGGTGCCTTCCGCCAGGGATATCGAGATGCGACTTTTTTTAGATTGTTCCTGATGCCATTCCTTAGCTCGGTGCACAATTTAAAATGGAACAAACTCCGTGGGGCAAAGTTAGAATTTTTTGAACGTTCGCGAGGGTGGTTTTTGGCTGCTAGGGGTGCCTTCCGCCAGGGATATCGAGATGCGACTTTTTTTAGATTGTTCCTGATGCCATTCCTTAGCTCGGTGCACAATTTAAAATGGAACAAACTCCGTGGGGCAAAGTTAGAATTTTTTGAACGTTCGCGAGGGTGGTTTTTGGCTGCTAGGGGTGCCTTCCGCCAGGGATATCGAGATGCGACTTTTTTTAGATTGTTCCTGATGCCATTCCTTAGCTCGGTGCACAATTTAAAATGGAACAAACTCCGTGGGGCAAAGTTAGAATTTTTTGAACGTTCGCGAGGGTGGTTTTTGGCTGCTAGGGGTGCCTTCCGCCAGGGATATCGAGATGCGACTTTTTTTAGATTGTTCCTGATGCCATTCCTTAGCTCGGTGCACAATTTAAAATGGAACAAACTCCGTGGGGCAAAGTTAGAATTTTTTGAACGTTCGCGAGGGTGGTTTTTGGCTGCTAGGGGTGCCTTCCGCCAGGGATATCGAGATGCGACTTTTTTTAGATTGTTCCTGATGCCATTCCTTAGCTCGGTGCACAATTTAAAATGGAACAAACTCCGTGGGGCAAAGTTAGAATTTTTTGAACGTTCGCGAGGGTGGTTTTTGGCTGCTAGGGGTGCCTTCCGCCAGGGATATCGAGATGCGACTTTTTTTAGATTGTTCCTGATGCCATTCCTTAGCTCGGTGCACAATTTAAAATGGAACAAACTCCGTGGGGCAAAGTTAGAATTTTTTGAACGTTCGCGAGGGTGGTTTTTGGCTGCTAGGGGTGCCTTCCGCCAGGGATATCGAGATGCGACTTTTTTTAGATTGTTCCTGATGCCATTCCTTAGCTCGGTGCACAATTTAAAATGGAACAAACTCCGTGGGGCAAAGTTAGAATTTTTTGAACGTTCGCGAGGGTGGTTTTTGGCTGCTAGGGGTGCCTTCCGCCAGGGATATCGAGATGCGACTTTTTTTAGATTGTTCCTGATGCCATTCCTTAGCTCGGTGCACAATTTAAAATGGAACAAACTCCGTGGGGCAAAGTTAGAATTTTTTGAACGTTCGCGAGGGTGGTTTTTGGCTGCTAGGGGTGCCTTCCGCCAGGGATATCGAGATGCGACTTTTTTTAGATTGTTCCTGATGCCATTCCTTAGCTCGGTGCACAATTTAAAATGGAACAAACTCCGTGGGGCAAAGTTAGAATTTTTTGAACGTTCGCGAGGGTGGTTTTTGGCTGCTAGGGGTGCCTTCCGCCAGGGATATCGAGATGCGACTTTTTTTAGATTGTTCCTGATGCCATTCCTTAGCTCGGTGCACAATTTAAAATGGAACAAACTCCGTGGGGCAAAGTTAGAATTTTTTGAACGTTCGCGAGGGTGGTTTTTGGCTGCTAGGGGTGCCTTCCGCCAGGGATATCGAGATGCGACTTTTTTTAGATTGTTCCTGATGCCATTCCTTAGCTCGGTGCACAATTTAAAATGGAACAAACTCCGTGGGGCAAAGTTAGAATTTTTTGAACGTTCGCGAGGGTGGTTTTTGGCTGCTAGGGGTGCCTTCCGCCAGGGATATCGAGATGCGACTTTTTTTAGATTGTTCCTGATGCCATTCCTTAGCTCGGTGCACAATTTAAAATGGAACAAACTCCGTGGGGCAAAGTTAGAATTTTTTGAACGTTCGCGAGGGTGGTTTTTGGCTGCTAGGGGTGCCTTCCGCCAGGGATATCGAGATGCGACTTTTTTTAGATTGTTCCTGATGCCATTCCTTAGCTCGGTGCACAATTTAAAATGGAACAAACTCCGTGGGGCAAAGTTAGAATTTTTTGAACGTTCGCGAGGGTGGTTTTTGGCTGCTAGGGGTGCCTTCCGCCAGGGATATCGAGATGCGACTTTTTTTAGATTGTTCCTGATGCCATTCCTTAGCTCGGTGCACAATTTAAAATGGAACAAACTCCGTGGGGCAAAGTTAGAATTTTTTGAACGTTCGCGAGGGTGGTTTTTGGCTGCTAGGGGTGCCTTCCGCCAGGGATATCGAGATGCGACTTTTTTTAGATTGTTCCTGATGCCATTCCTTAGCTCGGTGCACAATTTAAAATGGAACAAACTCCGTGGGGCAAAGTTAGAATTTTTTGAACGTTCGCGAGGGTGGTTTTTGGCTGCTAGGGGTGCCTTCCGCCAGGGATATCGAGATGCGACTTTTTTTAGATTGTTCCTGATGCCATTCCTTAGCTCGGTGCACAATTTAAAATGGAACAAACTCCGTGGGGCAAAGTTAGAATTTTTTGAACGTTCGCGAGGGTGGTTTTTGGCTGCTAGGGGTGCCTTCCGCCAGGGATATCGAGATGCGACTTTTTTTAGATTGTTCCTGATGCCATTCCTTAGCTCGGTGCACAATTTAAAATGGAACAAACTCCGTGGGGCAAAGTTAGAATTTTTTGAACGTTCGCGAGGGTGGTTTTTGGCTGCTAGGGGTGCCTTCCGCCAGGGATATCGAGATGCGACTTTTTTTAGATTGTTCCTGATGCCATTCCTTAGCTCGGTGCACAATTTAAAATGGAACAAACTCCGTGGGGCAAAGTTAGAATTTTTTGAACGTTCGCGAGGGTGGTTTTTGGCTGCTAGGGGTGCCTTCCGCCAGGGATATCGAGATGCGACTTTTTTTAGATTGTTCCTGATGCCATTCCTTAGCTCGGTGCACAATTTAAAATGGAACAAACTCCGTGGGGCAAAGTTAGAATTTTTTGAACGTTCGCGAGGGTGGTTTTTGGCTGCTAGGGGTGCCTTCCGCCAGGGATATCGAGATGCGACTTTTTTTAGATTGTTCCTGATGCCATTCCTTAGCTCGGTGCACAATTTAAAATGGAACAAACTCCGTGGGGCAAAGTTAGAATTTTTTGAACGTTCGCGAGGGTGGTTTTTGGCTGCTAGGGGTGCCTTCCGCCAGGGATATCGAGATGCGACTTTTTTTAGATTGTTCCTGATGCCATTCCTTAGCTCGGTGCACAATTTAAAATGGAACAAACTCCGTGGGGCAAAGTTAGAATTTTTTGAACGTTCGCGAGGGTGGTTTTTGGCTGCTAGGGGTGCCTTCCGCCAGGGATATCGAGATGCGACTTTTTTTAGATTGTTCCTGATGCCATTCCTTAGCTCGGTGCACAATTTAAAATGGAACAAACTCCGTGGGGCAAAGTTAGAATTTTTTGAACGTTCGCGAGGGTGGTTTTTGGCTGCTAGGGGTGCCTTCCGCCAGGGATATCGAGATGCGACTTTTTTTAGATTGTTCCTGATGCCATTCCTTAGCTCGGTGCACAATTTAAAATGGAACAAACTCCGTGGGGCAAAGTTAGAATTTTTTGAACGTTCGCGAGGGTGGTTTTTGGCTGCTAGGGGTGCCTTCCGCCAGGGATATCGAGATGCGACTTTTTTTAGATTGTTCCTGATGCCATTCCTTAGCTCGGTGCACAATTTAAAATGGAACAAACTCCGTGGGGCAAAGTTAGAATTTTTTGAACGTTCGCGAGGGTGGTTTTTGGCTGCTAGGGGTGCCTTCCGCCAGGGATATCGAGATGCGACTTTTTTTAGATTGTTCCTGATGCCATTCCTTAGCTCGGTGCACAATTTAAAATGGAACAAACTCCGTGGGGCAAAGTTAGAATTTTTTGAACGTTCGCGAGGGTGGTTTTTGGCTGCTAGGGGTGCCTTCCGCCAGGGATATCGAGATGCGACTTTTTTTAGATTGTTCCTGATGCCATTCCTTAGCTCGGTGCACAATTTAAAATGGAACAAACTCCGTGGGGCAAAGTTAGAATTTTTTGAACGTTCGCGAGGGTGGTTTTTGGCTGCTAGGGGTGCCTTCCGCCAGGGATATCGAGATGCGACTTTTTTTAGATTGTTCCTGATGCCATTCCTTAGCTCGGTGCACAATTTAAAATGGAACAAACTCCGTGGGGCAAAGTTATAATTTTTTGAACGTTCGCGAGGGTGGTTTTTGGCTGCTAGGGGTGCCTTCCGCCAGGGATATCGAGATGCGACTTTTTTTAGATTGTTCCTGATGCCATTCCTTAGCTCGGTGCACAATTTAAAATGGAACAAACTCCGTGGGGCAAAGTTAGAATTTTTTGAACGTTCGCGAGGGTGGTTTTTGGCTGCTAGGGGTGCCTTCCGCCAGGGATATCGAGATGCGACTTTTTTTAGATTGTTCCTGATGCCATTCCTTAGCTCGGTGCACAATTTAAAATGGAACAAACTCCGTGGGGCAAAGTTAGAATTTTTTGAACGTTCGCGAGGGTGGTTTTTGGCTGCTAGGGGTGCCTTCCGCCAGGGATATCGAGATGCGACTTTTTTTAGATTGTTCCTGATGCCATTCCTTAGCTCGGTGCACAATTTAAAATGGAACAAACTCCGTGGGGCAAAGTTAGAATTTTTTGAACGTTCGCGAGGGTGGTTTTTGGCTGCTAGGGGTGCCTTCCGCCAGGGATATCGAGATGCGACTTTTTTTAGATTGTTCCTGATGCCATTCCTTAGCTCGGTGCACAATTTAAAATGGAACAAACTCCGTGGGGCAAAGTTATAATTTTTTGAACGTTCGCGAGGGTGGTTTTTGGCTGCTAGGGGTGCCTTCCGCCAGGGATATCGAGATGCGACTTTTTTTAGATTGTTCCTGATGCCATTCCTTAGCTCGGTGCACAATTTAAAATGGAACAAACTCCGTGGGGCAAAGTTAGAATTTTTTGAACGTTCGCGAGGGTGGTTTTTGGCTGCTAGGGGTGCCTTCCGCCAGGGATATCGAGATGCGACTTTTTTTAGATTGTTCCTGATGCCATTCCTTAGCTCGGTGCACAATTTAAAATGGAACAAACTCCGTGGGGCAAAGTTAGAATTTTTTGAACGTTCGCGAGGGTGGTTTTTGGCTGCTAGGGGTGCCTTCCGCCAGGGATATCGAGATGCGACTTTTTTTAGATTGTTCCTGATGCCATTCCTTAGCTCGGTGCACAATTTAAAATGGAACAAACTCCGTGGGGCAAAGTTAGAATTTTTTGAACGTTCGCGAGGGTGGTTTTTGGCTGCTAGGGGTGCCTTCCGCCAGGGATATCGAGATGCGACTTTTTTTAGATTGTTCCTGATGCCATTCCTTAGCTCGGTGCACAATTTAAAATGGAACAAACTCCGTGGGGCAAAGTTAGAATTTTTTGAACGTTCGCGAGGGTGGTTTTTGGCTGCTAGGGGTGCCTTCCGCCAGGGATATCGAGATGCGACTTTTTTTAGATTGTTCCTGATGCCATTCCTTAGCTCGGTGCACAATTTAAAATGGAACAAACTCCGTGGGGCAAAGTTAGAATTTTTTGAACGTTCGCGAGGGTGGTTTTTGGCTGCTAGGGGTGCCTTCCGCCAGGGATATCGAGATGCGACTTTTTTTAGATTGTTCCTGATGCCATTCCTTAGCTCGGTGCACAATTTAAAATGGAACAAACTCCGTGGGGCAAAGTTAGAATTTTTTGAACGTTCGCGAGGGTGGTTTTTGGCTGCTAGGGGTGCCTTCCGCCAGGGATATCGAGATGCGACTTTTTTTAGATTGTTCCTGATGCCATTCCTTAGCTCGGTGCACAATTTAAAATGGAACAAACTCCGTGGGGCAAAGTTAGAATTTTTTGAACGTTCGCGAGGGTGGTTTTTGGCTGCTAGGGGTGCCTTCCGCCAGGGATATCGAGATGCGACTTTTTTTAGATTGTTCCTGATGCCATTCCTTAGCTCGGTGCACAATTTAAAATGGAACAAACTCCGTGGGGCAAAGTTAGAATTTTTTGAACGTTCGCGAGGGTGGTTTTTGGCTGCTAGGGGTGCCTTCCGCCAGGGATATCGAGATGCGACTTTTTTTAGATTGTTCCTGATGCCATTCCTTAGCTCGGTGCACAATTTAAAATGGAACAAACTCCGTGGGGCAAAGTTAGAATTTTTTGAACGTTCGCGAGGGTGGTTTTTGGCTGCTAGGGGTGCCTTCCGCCAGGGATATCGAGATGCGACTTTTTTTAGATTGTTCCTGATGCCATTCCTTAGCTCGGTGCACAATTTAAAATGGAACAAACTCCGTGGGGCAAAGTTAGAATTTTTTGAACGTTCGCGAGGGTGGTTTTTGGCTGCTAGGGGTGCCTTCCGCCAGGGATATCGAGATGCGACTTTTTTTAGATTGTTCCTGATGCCATTCCTTAGCTCGGTGCACAATTTAAAATGGAACAAACTCCGTGGGGCAAAGTTAGAATTTTTTGAACGTTCGCGAGGGTGGTTTTTGGCTGCTAGGGGTGCCTTCCGCCAGGGATATCGAGATGCGACTTTTTTTAGATTGTTCCTGATGCCATTCCTTAGCTCGGTGCACAATTTAAAATGGAACAAACTCCGTGGGGCAAAGTTAGAATTTTTTGAACGTTCGCGAGGGTGGTTTTTGGCTGCTAGGGGTGCCTTCCGCCAGGGATATCGAGATGCGACTTTTTTTAGATTGTTCCTGATGCCATTCCTTAGCTCGGTGCACAATTTAAAATGGAACAAACTCCGTGGGGCAAAGTTAGAATTTTTTGAACGTTCGCGAGGGTGGTTTTTGGCTGCTAGGGGTGCCTTCCGCCAGGGATATCGAGATGCGACTTTTTTTAGATTGTTCCTGATGCCATTCCTTAGCTCGGTGCACAATTTAAAATGGAACAAACTCCGTGGGGCAAAGTTAGAATTTTTTGAACGTTCGCGAGGGTGGTTTTTGGCTGCTAGGGGTGCCTTCCGCCAGGGATATCGAGATGCGACTTTTTTTAGATTGTTCCTGATGCCATTCCTTAGCTCGGTGCACAATTTAAAATGGAACAAACTCCGTGGGGCAAAGTTAGAATTTTTTGAACGTTCGCGAGGGTGGTTTTTGGCTGCTAGGGGTGCCTTCCGCCAGGGATATCGAGATGCGACTTTTTTTAGATTGTTCCTGATGCCATTCCTTAGCTCGGTGCACAATTTAAAATGGAACAAACTCCGTGGGGCAAAGTTAGAATTTTTTGAACGTTCGCGAGGGTGGTTTTTGGCTGCTAGGGGTGCCTTCCGCCAGGGATATCGAGATGCGACTTTTTTTAGATTGTTCCTGATGCCATTCCTTAGCTCGGTGCACAATTTAAAATGGAACAAACTCCGTGGGGCAAAGTTAGAATTTTTTGAACGTTCGCGAGGGTGGTTTTTGGCTGCTAGGGGTGCCTTCCGCCAGGGATATCGAGATGCGACTTTTTTTAGATTGTTCCTGATGCCATTCCTTAGCTCGGTGCACAATTTAAAATGGAACAAACTCCGTGGGGCAAAGTTAGAATTTTTTGAACGTTCGCGAGGGTGGTTTTTGGCTGCTAGGGGTGCCTTCCGCCAGGGATATCGAGATGCGACTTTTTTTAGATTGTTCCTGATGCCATTCCTTAGCTCGGTGCACAATTTAAAATGGAACAAACTCCGTGGGGCAAAGTTAGAATTTTTTGAACGTTCGCGAGGGTGGTTTTTGGCTGCTAGGGGTGCCTTCCGCCAGGGATATCGAGATGCGACTTTTTTTAGATTGTTCCTGATGCCATTCCTTAGCTCGGTGCACAATTTAAAATGGAACAAACTCCGTGGGGCAAAGTTAGAATTTTTTGAACGTTCGCGAGGGTGGTTTTTGGCTGCTAGGGGTGCCTTCCGCCAGGGATATCGAGATGCGACTTTTTTTAGATTGTTCCTGATGCCATTCCTTAGCTCGGTGCACAATTTAAAATGGAACAAACTCCGTGGGGCAAAGTTAGAATTTTTTGAACGTTCGCGAGGGTGGTTTTTGGCTGCTAGGGGTGCCTTCCGCCAGGGATATCGAGATGCGACTTTTTTTAGATTGTTCCTGATGCCATTCCTTAGCTCGGTGCACAATTTAAAATGGAACAAACTCCGTGGGGCAAAGTTAGAATTTTTTGAACGTTCGCGAGGGTGGTTTTTGGCTGCTAGGGGTGCCTTCCGCCAGGGATATCGAGATGCGACTTTTTTTAGATTGTTCCTGATGCCATTCCTTAGCTCGGTGCACAATTTAAAATGGAACAAACTCCGTGGGGCAAAGTTAGAATTTTTTGAACGTTCGCGAGGGTGGTTTTTGGCTGCTAGGGGTGCCTTCCGCCAGGGATATCGAGATGCGACTTTTTTTAGATTGTTCCTGATGCCATTCCTTAGCTCGGTGCACAATTTAAAATGGAACAAACTCCGTGGGGCAAAGTTAGAATTTTTTGAACGTTCGCGAGGGTGGTTTTTGGCTGCTAGGGGTGCCTTCCGCCAGGGATATCGAGATGCGACTTTTTTTAGATTGTTCCTGATGCCATTCCTTAGCTCGGTGCACAATTTAAAATGGAACAAACTCCGTGGGGCAAAGTTAGAATTTTTTGAACGTTCGCGAGGGTGGTTTTTGGCTGCTAGGGGTGCCTTCCGCCAGGGATATCGAGATGCGACTTTTTTTAGATTGTTCCTGATGCCATTCCTTAGCTCGGTGCACAATTTAAAATGGAACAAACTCCGTGGGGCAAAGTTAGAATTTTTTGAACGTTCGCGAGGGTGGTTTTTGGCTGCTAGGGGTGCCTTCCGCCAGGGATATCGAGATGCGACTTTTTTTAGATTGTTCCTGATGCCATTCCTTAGCTCGGTGCACAATTTAAAATGGAACAAACTCCGTGGGGCAAAGTTAGAATTTTTTGAACGTTCGCGAGGGTGGTTTTTGGCTGCTAGGGGTGCCTTCCGCCAGGGATATCGAGATGCGACTTTTTTTAGATTGTTCCTGATGCCATTCCTTAGCTCGGTGCACAATTTAAAATGGAACAAACTCCGTGGGGCAAAGTTAGAATTTTTTGAACGTTCGCGAGGGTGGTTTTTGGCTGCTAGGGGTGCCTTCCGCCAGGGATATCGAGATGCGACTTTTTTTAGATTGTTCCTGATGCCATTCCTTAGCTCGGTGCACAATTTAAAATGGAACAAACTCCGTGGGGCAAAGTTAGAATTTTTTGAACGTTCGCGAGGGTGGTTTTTGGCTGCTAGGGGTGCCTTCCGCCAGGGATATCGAGATGCGACTTTTTTTAGATTGTTCCTGATGCCATTCCTTAGCTCGGTGCACAATTTAAAATGGAACAAACTCCGTGGGGCAAAGTTAGAATTTTTTGAACGTTCGCGAGGGTGGTTTTTGGCTGCTAGGGGTGCCTTCCGCCAGGGATATCGAGATGCGACTTTTTTTAGATTGTTCCTGATGCCATTCCTTAGCTCGGTGCACAATTTAAAATGGAACAAACTCCGTGGGGCAAAGTTAGAATTTTTTGAACGTTCGCGAGGGTGGTTTTTGGCTGCTAGGGGTGCCTTCCGCCAGGGATATCGAGATGCGACTTTTTTTAGATTGTTCCTGATGCCATTCCTTAGCTCGGTGCACAATTTAAAATGGAACAAACTCCGTGGGGCAAAGTTAGAATTTTTTGAACGTTCGCGAGGGTGGTTTTTGGCTGCTAGGGGTGCCTTCCGCCAGGGATATCGAGATGCGACTTTTTTTAGATTGTTCCTGATGCCATTCCTTAGCTCGGTGCACAATTTAAAATGGAACAAACTCCGTGGGGCAAAGTTAGAATTTTTTGAACGTTCGCGAGGGTGGTTTTTGGCTGCTAGGGGTGCCTTCCGCCAGGGATATCGAGATGCGACTTTTTTTAGATTGTTCCTGATGCCATTCCTTAGCTCGGTGCACAATTTAAAATGGAACAAACTCCGTGGGGCAAAGTTAGAATTTTTTGAACGTTCGCGAGGGTGGTTTTTGGCTGCTAGGGGTGCCTTCCGCCAGGGATATCGAGATGCGACTTTTTTTAGATTGTTCCTGATGCCATTCCTTAGCTCGGTGCACAATTTAAAATGGAACAAACTCCGTGGGGCAAAGTTAGAATTTTTTGAACGTTCGCGAGGGTGGTTTTTGGCTGCTAGGGGTGCCTTCCGCCAGGGATATCGAGATGCGACTTTTTTTAGATTGTTCCTGATGCCATTCCTTAGCTCGGTGCACAATTTAAAATGGAACAAACTCCGTGGGGCAAAGTTAGAATTTTTTGAACGTTCGCGAGGGTGGTTTTTGGCTGCTAGGGGTGCCTTCCGCCAGGGATATCGAGATGCGACTTTTTTTAGATTGTTCCTGATGCCATTCCTTAGCTCGGTGCACAATTTAAAATGGAACAAACTCCGTGGGGCAAAGTTAGAATTTTTTGAACGTTCGCGAGGGTGGTTTTTGGCTGCTAGGGGTGCCTTCCGCCAGGGATATCGAGATGCGACTTTTTTTAGATTGTTCCTGATGCCATTCCTTAGCTCGGTGCACAATTTAAAATGGAACAAACTCCGTGGGGCAAAGTTAGAATTTTTTGAACGTTCGCGAGGGTGGTTTTTGGCTGCTAGGGGTGCCTTCCGCCAGGGATATCGAGATGCGACTTTTTTTAGATTGTTCCTGATGCCATTCCTTAGCTCGGTGCACAATTTAAAATGGAACAAACTCCGTGGGGCAAAGTTAGAATTTTTTGAACGTTCGCGAGGGTGGTTTTTGGCTGCTAGGGGTGCCTTCCGCCAGGGATATCGAGATGCGACTTTTTTTAGATTGTTCCTGATGCCATTCCTTAGCTCGGTGCACAATTTAAAATGGAACAAACTCCGTGGGGCAAAGTTAGAATTTTTTGAACGTTCGCGAGGGTGGTTTTTGGCTGCTAGGGGTGCCTTCCGCCAGGGATATCGAGATGCGACTTTTTTTAGATTGTTCCTGATGCCATTCCTTAGCTCGGTGCACAATTTAAAATGGAACAAACTCCGTGGGGCAAAGTTAGAATTTTTTGAACGTTCGCGAGGGTGGTTTTTGGCTGCTAGGGGTGCCTTCCGCCAGGGATATCGAGATGCGACTTTTTTTAGATTGTTCCTGATGCCATTCCTTAGCTCGGTGCACAATTTAAAATGGAACAAACTCCGTGGGGCAAAGTTAGAATTTTTTGAACGTTCGCGAGGGTGGTTTTTGGCTGCTAGGGGTGCCTTCCGCCAGGGATATCGAGATGCGACTTTTTTTAGATTGTTCCTGATGCATTCCTTAGCTCGGTGCACAATTTAAAATGGAACAAACTCCGTGGGGCAAAGTTAGAATTTTTTGAACGTTCGCGAGGGTGGTTTTTGGCTGCTAGGGGTGCCTTCCGCCAGGGATATCGAGATGCGACTTTTTTTAGATTGTTCCTGATGCCATTCCTTAGCTCGGTGCACAATTTAAAATGGAACAAACTCCGTGGGGCAAAGTTAGAATTTTTTGAACGTTCGCGAGGGTGGTTTTTGGCTGCTAGGGGTGCCTTCCGCCAGGGATATCGAGATGCGACTTTTTTTAGATTGTTCCTGATGCCATTCCTTAGCTCGGTGCACAATTTAAAATGGAACAAACTCCGTGGGGCAAAGTTAGAATTTTTTGAACGTTCGCGAGGGTGGTTTTTGGCTGCTAGGGGTGCCTTCCGCCAGGGATATCGAGATGCGACTTTTTTTAGATTGTTCCTGATGCCATTCCTTAGCTCGGTGCACAATTTAAAATGGAACAAACTCCGTGGGGCAAAGTTAGAATTTTTTGAACGTTCGCGAGGGTGGTTTTTGGCTGCTAGGGGTGCCTTCCGCCAGGGATATCGAGATGCGACTTTTTTTAGATTGTTCCTGATGCCATTCCTTAGCTCGGTGCACAATTTAAAATGGAACAAACTCCGTGGGGCAAAGTTAGAATTTTTTGAACGTTCGCGAGGGTGGTTTTTGGCTGCTAGGGGTGCCTTCCGCCAGGGATATCGAGATGCGACTTTTTTTAGATTGTTCCTGATGCCATTCCTTAGCTCGGTGCACAATTTAAAATGGAACAAACTCCGTGGGGCAAAGTTAGAATTTTTTGAACGTTCGCGAGGGTGGTTTTTGGCTGCTAGGGGTGCCTTCCGCCAGGGATATCGAGATGCGACTTTTTTTAGATTGTTCCTGATGCCATTCCTTAGCTCGGTGCACAATTTAAAATGGAACAAACTCCGTGGGGCAAAGTTAGAATTTTTTGAACGTTCGCGAGGGTGGTTTTTGGCTGCTAGGGGTGCCTTCCGCCAGGGATATCGAGATGCGACTTTTTTTAGATTGTTCCTGATGCCATTCCTTAGCTCGGTGCACAATTTAAAATGGAACAAACTCCGTGGGGCAAAGTTAGAATTTTTTGAACGTTCGCGAGGGTGGTTTTTGGCTGCTAGGGGTGCCTTCCGCCAGGGATATCGAGATGCGACTTTTTTTAGATTGTTCCTGATGCCATTCCTTAGCTCGGTGCACAATTTAAAATGGAACAAACTCCGTGGGGCAAAGTTAGAATTTTTTGAACGTTCGCGAGGGTGGTTTTTGGCTGCTAGGGGTGCCTTCCGCCAGGGATATCGAGATGCGACTTTTTTTAGATTGTTCCTGATGCCATTCCTTAGCTCGGTGCACAATTTAAAATGGAACAAACTCCGTGGGGCAAAGTTAGAATTTTTTGAACGTTCGCGAGGGTGGTTTTTGGCTGCTAGGGGTGCCTTCCGCCAGGGATATCGAGATGCGACTTTTTTTAGATTGTTCCTGATGCCATTCCTTAGCTCGGTGCACAATTTAAAATGGAACAAACTCCGTGGGGCAAAGTTAGAATTTTTTGAACGTTCGCGAGGGTGGTTTTTGGCTGCTAGGGGTGCCTTCCGCCAGGGATATCGAGATGCGACTTTTTTTAGATTGTTCCTGATGCCATTCCTTAGCTCGGTGCACAATTTAAAATGGAACAAACTCCGTGGGGCAAAGTTAGAATTTTTTGAACGTTCGCGAGGGTGGTTTTTGGCTGCTAGGGGTGCCTTCCGCCAGGGATATCGAGATGCGACTTTTTTTAGATTGTTCCTGATGCCATTCCTTAGCTCGGTGCACAATTTAAAATGGAACAAACTCCGTGGGGCAAAGTTAGAATTTTTTGAACGTTCGCGAGGGTGGTTTTTGGCTGCTAGGGGTGCCTTCCGCCAGGGATATCGAGATGCGACTTTTTTTAGATTGTTCCTGATGCCATTCCTTAGCTCGGTGCACAATTTAAAATGGAACAAACTCCGTGGGGCAAAGTTAGAATTTTTTGAACGTTCGCGAGGGTGGTTTTTGGCTGCTAGGGGTGCCTTCCGCCAGGGATATCGAGATGCGACTTTTTTTAGATTGTTCCTGATGCCATTCCTTAGCTCGGTGCACAATTTAAAATGGAACAAACTCCGTGGGGCAAAGTTAGAATTTTTTGAACGTTCGCGAGGGTGGTTTTTGGCTGCTAGGGGTGCCTTCCGCCAGGGATATCGAGATGCGACTTTTTTTAGATTGTTCCTGATGCCATTCCTTAGCTCGGTGCACAATTTAAAATGGAACAAACTCCGTGGGGCAAAGTTAGAATTTTTTGAACGTTCGCGAGGGTGGTTTTTGGCTGCTAGGGGTGCCTTCCGCCAGGGATATCGAGATGCGACTTTTTTTAGATTGTTCCTGATGCCATTCCTTAGCTCGGTGCACAATTTAAAATGGAACAAACTCCGTGGGGCAAAGTTAGAATTTTTTGAACGTTCGCGAGGGTGGTTTTTGGCTGCTAGGGGTGCCTTCCGCCAGGGATATCGAGATGCGACTTTTTTTAGATTGTTCCTGATGCCATTCCTTAGCTCGGTGCACAATTTAAATGGAACAAACTCCGTGGGGCAAAGTTAGAATTTTTTGAACGTTCGCGAGGGTGGTTTTTGGCTGCTAGGGGTGCCTTCCGCCAGGGATATCGAGATGCGACTTTTTTTAGATTGTTCCTGATGCCATTCCTTAGCTCGGTGCACAATTTAAAATGGAACAAACTCCGTGGGGCAAAGTTAGAATTTTTTGAACGTTCGCGAGGGTGGTTTTTGGCTGCTAGGGGTGCCTTCCGCCAGGGATATCGAGATGCGACTTTTTTTAGATTGTTCCTGATGCCATTCCTTAGCTCGGTGCACAATTTAAAATGGAACAAACTCCGTGGGGCAAAGTTAGAATTTTTTGAACGTTCGCGAGGGTGGTTTTTGGCTGCTAGGGGTGCCTTCCGCCAGGGATATCGAGATGCGACTTTTTTTAGATTGTTCCTGATGCCATTCCTTAGCTCGGTGCACAATTTAAAATGGAACAAACTCCGTGGGGCAAAGTTAGAATTTTTTGAACGTTCGCGAGGGTGGTTTTTGGCTGCTAGGGGTGCCTTCCGCCAGGGATATCGAGATGCGACTTTTTTTAGATTGTTCCTGATGCCATTCCTTAGCTCGGTGCACAATTTAAAATGGAACAAACTCCGTGGGGCAAAGTTAGAATTTTTTGAACGTTCGCGAGGGTGGTTTTTGGCTGCTAGGGGTGCCTTCCGCCAGGGATATCGAGATGCGACTTTTTTTAGATTGTTCCTGATGCCATTCCTTAGCTCGGTGCACAATTTAAAATGGAACAAACTCCGTGGGGCAAAGTTAGAATTTTTTGAACGTTCGCGAGGGTGGTTTTTGGCTGCTAGGGGTGCCTTCCGCCAGGGATATCGAGATGCGACTTTTTTTAGATTGTTCCTGATGCCATTCCTTAGCTCGGTGCACAATTTAAAATGGAACAAACTCCGTGGGGCAAAGTTAGAATTTTTTGAACGTTCGCGAGGGTGGTTTTTGGCTGCTAGGGGTGCCTTCCGCCAGGGATATCGAGATGCGACTTTTTTTAGATTGTTCCTGATGCCATTCCTTAGCTCGGTGCACAATTTAAAATGGAACAAACTCCGTGGGGCAAAGTTAGAATTTTTTGAACGTTCGCGAGGGTGGTTTTTGGCTGCTAGGGGTGCCTTCCGCCAGGGATATCGAGATGCGACTTTTTTTAGATTGTTCCTGATGCCATTCCTTAGCTCGGTGCACAATTTAAAATGGAACAAACTCCGTGGGGCAAAGTTAGAATTTTTTGAACGTTCGCGAGGGTGGTTTTTGGCTGCTAGGGGTGCCTTCCGCCAGGGATATCGAGATGCGACTTTTTTTAGATTGTTCCTGATGCCATTCCTTAGCTCGGTGCACAATTTAAAATGGAACAAACTCCGTGGGGCAAAGTTAGAATTTTTTGAACGTTCGCGAGGGTGGTTTTTGGCTGCTAGGGGTGCCTTCCGCCAGGGATATCGAGATGCGACTTTTTTTAGATTGTTCCTGATGCCATTCCTTAGCTCGGTGCACAATTTAAAATGGAACAAACTCCGTGGGGCAAAGTTAGAATTTTTTGAACGTTCGCGAGGGTGGTTTTTGGCTGCTAGGGGTGCCTTCCGCCAGGGATATCGAGATGCGACTTTTTTTAGATTGTTCCTGATGCCATTCCTTAGCTCGGTGCACAATTTAAAATGGAACAAACTCCGTGGGGCAAAGTTAGAATTTTTTGAACGTTCGCGAGGGTGGTTTTTGGCTGCTAGGGGTGCCTTCCGCCAGGGATATCGAGATGCGACTTTTTTTAGATTGTTCCTGATGCCATTCCTTAGCTCGGTGCACAATTTAAAATGGAACAAACTCCGTGGGGCAAAGTTAGAATTTTTTGAACGTTCGCGAGGGTGGTTTTTGGCTGCTAGGGGTGCCTTCCGCCAGGGATATCGAGATGCGACTTTTTTTAGATTGTTCCTGATGCCATTCCTTAGCTCGGTGCACAATTTAAAATGGAACAAACTCCGTGGGGCAAAGTTAGAATTTTTTGAACGTTCGCGAGGTGGTTTTTGGCTGCTAGGGGTGCCTTCCGCCAGGGATATCGAGATGCGACTTTTTTTAGATTGTTCCTGATGCCATTCCTTAGCTGCTCGGTGCACAATTTAAAATGGAACAAACTCCGTGGGGCAAAGTTAGAATTTTTTGAACGTTCGCGAGGGTGGTTTTTGGCTGCTAGGGGTGCCTTCCGCCAGGGATATCGAGATGCGACTTTTTTTAGATTGTTCCTGATGCCATTCCTTAGCTCGGTGCACAATTTAAAATGGAACAAACTCCGTGGGGCAAAGTTAGAATTTTTTGAACGTTCGCGAGGGTGGTTTTTGGCTGCTAGGGGTGCCTTCCGCCAGGGATATCGAGATGCGACTTTTTTTAGATTGTTCCTGATGCCATTCCTTAGCTCGGTGCACAATTTAAAATGGAACAAACTCCGTGGGGCAAAGTTAGAATTTTTTGAACGTTCGCGAGGGTGGTTTTTGGCTGCTAGGGGTGCCTTCCGCCAGGGATATCGAGATGCGACTTTTTTTAGATTGTTCCTGATGCCATTCCTTAGCTCGGTGCACAATTTAAAATGGAACAAACTCCGTGGGGCAAAGTTAGAATTTTTTGAACGTTCGCGAGGGTGGTTTTTGGCTGCTAGGGGTGCCTTCCGCCAGGGATATCGAGATGCGACTTTTTTTAGATTGTTCCTGATGCCATTCCTTAGCTCGGTGCACAATTTAAAATGGAACAAACTCCGTGGGGCAAAGTTAGAATTTTTTGAACGTTCGCGAGGGTGGTTTTTGGCTGCTAGGGGTGCCTTCCGCCAGGGATATCGAGATGCGACTTTTTTTAGATTGTTCCTGATGCCATTCCTTAGCTCGGTGCACAATTTAAAATGGAACAAACTCCGTGGGGCAAAGTTAGAATTTTTTGAACGTTCGCGAGGGTGGTTTTTGGCTGCTAGGGGTGCCTTCCGCCAGGGATATCGAGATGCGACTTTTTTTAGATTGTTCCTGATGCCATTCCTTAGCTCGGTGCACAATTTAAAATGGAACAAACTCCGTGGGGCAAAGTTAGAATTTTTTGAACGTTCGCGAGGGTGGTTTTTGGCTGCTAGGGGTGCCTTCCGCCAGGGATATCGAGATGCGACTTTTTTTAGATTGTTCCTGATGCCATTCCTTAGCTCGGTGCACAATTTAAAATGGAACAAACTCCGTGGGGCAAAGTTAGAATTTTTTGAACGTTCGCGAGGGTGGTTTTTGGCTGCTAGGGGTGCCTTCCGCCAGGGATATCGAGATGCGACTTTTTTTAGATTGTTCCTGATGCCATTCCTTAGCTCGGTGCACAATTTAAAATGGAACAAACTCCGTGGGGCAAAGTTAGAATTTTTTGAACGTTCGCGAGGGTGGTTTTTGGCTGCTAGGGGTGCCTTCCGCCAGGGATATCGAGATGCGACTTTTTTTAGATTGTTCCTGATGCCATTCCTTAGCTCGGTGCACAATTTAAAATGGAACAAACTCCGTGGGGCAAAGTTAGAATTTTTTGAACGTTCGCGAGGGTGGTTTTTGGCTGCTAGGGGTGCCTTCCGCCAGGGATATCGAGATGCGACTTTTTTTAGATTGTTCCTGATGCCATTCCTTAGCTCGGTGCACAATTTAAAATGGAAGAAACTCCGTGGGGCAAAGTTAGAATTTTTTGAACGTTCGCGAGGGTGGTTTTTGGCTGCTAGGGGTGCCTTCCGCCAGGGATATCGAGATGCGACTTTTTTTAGATTGTTCCTGATGCCATTCCTTAGCTCGGTGCACAATTTAAAATGGAACAAACTCCGTGGGGCAAAGTTAGAATTTTTTGAACGTTCGCGAGGGTGGTTTTTGGCTGCTAGGGGTGCCTTCCGCCAGGGATATCGAGATGCGACTTTTTTTAGATTGTTCCTGATGCCATTCCTTAGCTCGGTGCACAATTTAAAATGGAACAAACTCCGTGGGGCAAAGTTAGAATTTTTTGAACGTTCGCGAGGGTGGTTTTTGGCTGCTAGGGGTGCCTTCCGCCAGGGATATCGAGATGCGACTTTTTTTAGATTGTTCCTGATGCCATTCCTTAGCTCGGTGCACAATTTAAAATGGAACCAACTCCGTGGGGCAAAGTTAGAATTTTTTGAACGTTCGCGAGGGTGGTTTTTGGCTGCTAGGGGTGCCTTCCGCCAGGGATATCGAGATGCGACTTTTTTTAGATTGTTCCTGATGCCATTCCTTAGCTCGGTGCACAATTTAAAATGGAACAAACTCCGTGGGGCAAAGTTAGAATTTTTTGAACGTTCGCGAGGGTGGTTTTTGGCTGCTAGGGGTGCCTTCCGCCAGGGATATCGAGATGCGACTTTTTTTAGATTGTTCCTGATGCCATTCCTTAGCTCGGTGCACAATTTAAAATGGAACAAACTCCGTGGGGCAAAGTTAGAATTTTTTGAACGTTCGCGAGGGTGGTTTTTGGCTGCTAGGGGTGCCTTCCGCCAGGGATATCGAGATGCGACTTTTTTTAGATTGTTCCTGATGCCATTCCTTAGCTCGGTGCACAATTTAAAATGGAACAAACTCCGTGGGGCAAAGTTAGAATTTTTTGAACGTTCGCGAGGGTGGTTTTTGGCTGCTAGGGGTGCCTTCCGCCAGGGATATCGAGATGCGACTTTTTTTAGATTGTTCCTGATGCCATTCCTTAGCTCGGTGCACAATTTAAAATGGAACAAACTCCGTGGGGCAAAGTTAGAATTTTTTGAACGTTCGCGAGGGTGGTTTTTGGCTGCTAGGGGTGCCTTCCGCCAGGGATATCGAGATGCGACTTTTTTTAGATTGTTCCTGATGCCATTCCTTAGCTCGGTGCACAATTTAAAATGGAACAAACTCCGTGGGGCAAAGTTAGAATTTTTTGAACGTTCGCGAGGGTGGTTTTTGGCTGCTAGGGGTGCCTTCCGCCAGTGATATCGAGATGCGACTTTTTTTAGATTGTTCCTGATGCCATTCCTTAGCTCGGTGCACAATTTAAAATGGAACAAACTCCGTGGGGCAAAGTTAGAATTTTTTGAACGTTCGCGAGGGTGGTTTTTGGCTGCTAGGGGTGCCTTCCGCCAGGGATATCGAGATGCGACTTTTTTTAGATTGTTCCTGATGCCATTCCTTAGCTCGGTGCACAATTTAAAATGGAACAAACTCCGTGGGGCAAAGTTAGAATTTTTTGAACGTTCGCGAGGGTGGTTTTTGGCTGCTAGGGGTGCCTTCCGCCAGGGATATCGAGATGCGACTTTTTTTAGATTGTTCCTGATGCCATTCCTTAGCTCGGTGCACAATTTAAAATGGAACAAACTCCGTGGGGCAAAGTTAGAATTTTTTGAACGTTCGCGAGGGTGGTTTTTGGCTGCTAGGGGTGCCTTCCGCCAGGGATATCGAGATGCGACTTTTTTTAGATTGTTCCTGATGCCATTCCTTAGCTCGGTGCACAATTTAAAATGGAACAAACTCCGTGGGGCAAAGTTAGAATTTTTTGAACGTTCGCGAGGGTGGTTTTTGGCTGCTAGGGGTGCCTTCCGCCAGGGATATCGAGATGCGACTTTTTTTAGATTGTTCCTGATGCCATTCCTTAGCTCGGTGCACAATTTAAAATGGAACAAACTCCGTGGGGCAAAGTTAGAATTTTTTGAACGTTCGCGAGGGTGGTTTTTGGCTGCTAGGGGTGCCTTCCGCCAGGGATATCGAGATGCGACTTTTTTTAGATTGTTCCTGATGCCATTCCTTAGCTCGGTGCACAATTTAAAATGGAACAAACTCCGTGGGGCAAAGTTAGAATTTTTTGAACGTTCGCGAGGGTGGTTTTTGGCTGCTAGGGGTGCCTTCCGCCAGGGATATCGAGATGCGACTTTTTTTAGATTGTTCCTGATGCCATTCCTTAGCTCGGTGCACAATTTAAAATGGAACAAACTCCGTGGGGCAAAGTTAGAATTTTTTGAACGTTCGCGAGGGTGGTTTTTGGCTGCTAGGGGTGCCTTCCGCCAGGGATATCGAGATGCGACTTTTTTTAGATTGTTCCTGATGCCATTCCTTAGCTCGGTGCACAATTTAAAATGGAACAAACTCCGTGGGGCAAAGTTAGAATTTTTTGAACGTTCGCGAGGGTGGTTTTTGGCTGCTAGGGGTGCCTTCCGCCAGTGATATCGAGATGCGACTTTTTTTAGATTGTTCCTGATGCCATTCCTTAGCTCGGTGCACAATTTAAAATGGAACAAACTCCGTGGGGCAAAGTTAGAATTTTTTGAACGTTCGCGAGGGTGGTTTTTGGCTGCTAGGGGTGCCTTCCGCCAGGGATATCGAGATGCGACTTTTTTTAGATTGTTCCTGATGCCATTCCTTAGCTCGGTGCACAATTTAAAATGGAACAAACTCCGTGGGGCAAAGTTAGAATTTTTTGAACGTTCGCGAGGGTGGTTTTTGGCTGCTAGGGGTGCCTTCCGCCAGGGATATCGAGATGCGACTTTTTTTAGATTGTTCCTGATGCCATTCCTTAGCTCGGTGCACAATTTAAAATGGAACAAACTCCGTGGGGCAAAGTTAGAATTTTTTGAACGTTCGCGAGGGTGGTTTTTGGCTGCTAGGGGTGCCTTCCGCCAGGGATATCGAGATGCGACTTTTTTTAGATTGTTCCTGATGCCATTCCTTAGCTCGGTGCACAATTTAAAATGGAACAAACTCCGTGGGGCAAAGTTAGAATTTTTTGAACGTTCGCGAGGGTGGTTTTTGGCTGCTAGGGGTGCCTTCCGCCAGGGATATCGAGATGCGACTTTTTTTAGATTGTTCCTGATGCCATTCCTTAGCTCGGTGCACAATTTAAAATGGAACAAACTCCGTGGGGCAAAGTTAGAATTTTTTGAACGTTCGCGAGGGTGGTTTTTGGCTGCTAGGGGTGCCTTCCGCCAGGGATATCGAGATGCGACTTTTTTTAGATTGTTCCTGATGCCATTCCTTAGCTCGGTGCACAATTTAAAATGGAACAAACTCCGTGGGGCAAAGTTAGAATTTTTTGAACGTTCGCGAGGGTGGTTTTTGGCTGCTAGGGGTGCCTTCCGCCAGGGATATCGAGATGCGACTTTTTTTAGATTGTTCCTGATGCCATTCCTTAGCTCGGTGCACAATTTAAAATGGAACAAACTCCGTGGGGCAAAGTTAGAATTTTTTGAACGTTCGCGAGGGTGGTTTTTGGCTGCTAGGGGTGCCTTCCGCCAGGGATATCGAGATGCGACTTTTTTTAGATTGTTCCTGATGCCATTCCTTAGCTCGGTGCACAATTTAAAATGGAACAAACTCCGTGGGGCAAAGTTAGAATTTTTTGAACGTTCGCGAGGGTGGTTTTTGGCTGCTAGGGGTGCCTTCCGCCAGGGATATCGAGATGCGACTTTTTTTAGATTGTTCCTGATGCCATTCCTTAGCTCGGTGCACAATTTAAAATGGAACAAACTCCGTGGGGCAAAGTTAGAATTTTTTGAACGTTCGCGAGGGTGGTTTTTGGCTGCTAGGGGTGCCTTCCGCCAGGGATATCGAGATGCGACTTTTTTTAGATTGTTCCTGATGCCATTCCTTAGCTCGGTGCACAATTTAAAATGGAACAAACTCCGTGGGGCAAAGTTAGAATTTTTTGAACGTTCGCGAGGGTGGTTTTTGGCTGCTAGGGGTGCCTTCCGCCAGGGATATCGAGATGCGACTTTTTTTAGATTGTTCCTGATGCCATTCCTTAGCTCGGTGCACAATTTAAAATGGAACAAACTCCGTGGGGCAAAGTTAGAATTTTTTGAACGTTCGCGAGGGTGGTTTTTGGCTGCTAGGGGTGCCTTCCGCCAGGGATATCGAGATGCGACTTTTTTTAGATTGTTCCTGATGCCATTCCTTAGCTCGGTGCACAATTTAAAATGGAACAAACTCCGTGGGGCAAAGTTAGAATTTTTTGAACGTTCGCGAGGGTGGTTTTTGGCTGCTAGGGGTGCCTTCCGCCAGGGATATCGAGATGCGACTTTTTTTAGATTGTTCCTGATGCCATTCCTTAGCTCGGTGCACAATTTAAAATGGAACAAACTCCGTGGGGCAAAGTTAGAATTTTTTGAACGTTCGCGAGGGTGGTTTTTGGCTGCTAGGGGTGCCTTCCGCCAGGGATATCGAGATGCGACTTTTTTTAGATTGTTCCTGATGCCATTCCTTAGCTCGGTGCACAATTTAAAATGGAACAAACTCCGTGGGGCAAAGTTAGAATTTTTTGAACGTTCGCGAGGGTGGTTTTTGGCTGCTAGGGGTGCCTTCCGCCAGGGATATCGAGATGCGACTTTTTTTAGATTGTTCCTGATGCCATTCCTTAGCTCGGTGCACAATTTAAAATGGAACAAACTCCGTGGGGCAAAGTTAGAATTTTTTGAACGTTCGCGAGGGTGGTTTTTGGCTGCTAGGGGTGCCTTCCGCCAGGGATATCGAGATGCGACTTTTTTTAGATTGTTCCTGATGCCATTCCTTAGCTCGGTGCACAATTTAAAATGGAACAAACTCCGTGGGGCAAAGTTAGAATTTTTTGAACGTTCGCGAGGGTGGTTTTTGGCTGCTAGGGGTGCCTTCCGCCAGGGATATCGAGATGCGACTTTTTTTAGATTGTTCCTGATGCCATTCCTTAGCTCGGTGCACAATTTAAAATGGAACAAACTCCGTGGGGCAAAGTTAGAATTTTTTGAACGTTCGCGAGGGTGGTTTTTGGCTGCTAGGGGTGCCTTCCGCCAGGGATATCGAGATGCGACTTTTTTTAGATTGTTCCTGATGCCATTCCTTAGCTCGGTGCACAATTTAAAATGGAACAAACTCCGTGGGGCAAAGTTAGAATTTTTTGAACGTTCGCGAGGGTGGTTTTTGGCTGCTAGGGGTGCCTTCCGCCAGGGATATCGAGATGCGACTTTTTTTAGATTGTTCCTGATGCCATTCCTTAGCTCGGTGCACAATTTAAAATGGAACAAACTCCGTGGGGCAAAGTTAGAATTTTTTGAACGTTCGCGAGGGTGGTTTTTGGCTGCTAGGGGTGCCTTCCGCCAGGGATATCGAGATGCGACTTTTTTTAGATTGTTCCTGATGCCATTCCTTAGCTCGGTGCACAATTTAAAATGGAACAAACTCCGTGGGGCAAAGTTAGAATTTTTTGAACGTTCGCGAGGGTGGTTTTTGGCTGCTAGGGGTGCCTTCCGCCAGGGATATCGAGATGCGACTTTTTTTAGATTGTTCCTGATGCCATTCCTTAGCTCGGTGCACAATTTAAAATGGAACAAACTCCGTGGGGCAAAGTTAGAATTTTTTGAACGTTCGCGAGGGTGGTTTTTGGCTGCTAGGGGTGCCTTCCGCCAGGGATATCGAGATGCGACTTTTTTTAGATTGTTCCTGATGCCATTCCTTAGCTCGGTGCACAATTTAAAATGGAACAAACTCCGTGGGGCAAAGTTAGAATTTTTTGAACGTTCGCGAGGGTGGTTTTTGGCTGCTAGGGGTGCCTTCCGCCAGGGATATCGAGATGCGACTTTTTTTAGATTGTTCCTGATGCCATTCCTTAGCTCGGTGCACAATTTAAAATGGAACAAACTCCGTGGGGCAAAGTTAGAATTTTTTGAACGTTCGCGAGGGTGGTTTTTGGCTGCTAGGGGTGCCTTCCGCCAGGGATATCGAGATGCGACTTTTTTTAGATTGTTCCTGATGCCATTCCTTAGCTCGGTGCACAATTTAAAATGGAACAAACTCCGTGGGGCAAAGTTAGAATTTTTTGAACGTTCGCGAGGGTGGTTTTTGGCTGCTAGGGGTGCCTTCCGCCAGGGATATCGAGATGCGACTTTTTTTAGATTGTTCCTGATGCCATTCCTTAGCTCGGTGCACAATTTAAAATGGAACAAACTCCGTGGGGCAAAGTTAGAATTTTTTGAACGTTCGCGAGGGTGGTTTTTGGCTGCTAGGGGTGCCTTCCGCCAGGGATATCGAGATGCGACTTTTTTTAGATTGTTCCTGATGCCATTCCTTAGCTCGGTGCACAATTTAAAATGGAACAAACTCCGTGGGGCAAAGTTAGAATTTTTTGAACGTTCGCGAGGGTGGTTTTTGGCTGCTAGGGGTGCCTTCCGCCAGGGATATCGAGATGCGACTTTTTTTAGATTGTTCCTGATGCCATTCCTTAGCTCGGTGCACAATTTAAAATGGAACAAACTCCGTGGGGCAAAGTTAGAATTTTTTGAACGTTCGCGAGGGTGGTTTTTGGCTGCTAGGGGTGCCTTCCGCCAGGGATATCGAGATGCGACTTTTTTTAGATTGTTCCTGATGCCATTCCTTAGCTCGGTGCACAATTTAAAATGGAACAAACTCCGTGGGGCAAAGTTAGAATTTTTTGAACGTTCGCGAGGGTGGTTTTTGGCTGCTAGGGGTGCCTTCCGCCAGGGATATCGAGATGCGACTTTTTTTAGATTGTTCCTGATGCCATTCCTTAGCTCGGTGCACAATTTAAAATGGAACAAACTCCGTGGGGCAAAGTTAGAATTTTTTGAACGTTCGCGAGGGTGGTTTTTGGCTGCTAGGGGTGCCTTCCGCCAGGGATATCGAGATGCGACTTTTTTTAGATTGTTCCTGATGCCATTCCTTAGCTCGGTGCACAATTTAAAATGGAACAAACTCCGTGGGGCAAAGTTAGAATTTTTTGAACGTTCGCGAGGGTGGTTTTTGGCTGCTAGGGGTGCCTTCCGCCAGGGATATCGAGATGCGACTTTTTTTAGATTGTTCCTGATGCCATTCCTTAGCTCGGTGCACAATTTAAAATGGAACAAACTCCGTGGGGCAAAGTTATAATTTTTTGAACGTTCGCGAGGGTGGTTTTTGGCTGCTAGGGGTGCCTTCCGCCAGGGATATCGAGATGCGACTTTTTTTAGATTGTTCCTGATGCCATTCCTTAGCTCGGTGCACAATTTAAAATGGAACAAACTCCGTGGGGCAAAGTTAGAATTTTTTGAACGTTCGCGAGGGTGGTTTTTGGCTGCTAGGGGTGCCTTCCGCCAGGGATATCGAGATGCGACTTTTTTTAGATTGTTCCTGATGCCATTCCTTAGCTCGGTGCACAATTTAAAATGGAACAAACTCCGTGGGGCAAAGTTAGAATTTTTTGAACGTTCGCGAGGGTGGTTTTTGGCTGCTAGGGGTGCCTTCCGCCAGGGATATCGAGATGCGACTTTTTTTAGATTGTTCCTGATGCCATTCCTTAGCTCGGTGCACAATTTAAAATGGAACAAACTCCGTGGGGCAAAGTTAGAATTTTTTGAACGTTCGCGAGGGTGGTTTTTGGCTGCTAGGGGTGCCTTCCGCCAGGGATATCGAGATGCGACTTTTTTTAGATTGTTCCTGATGCCATTCCTTAGCTCGGTGCACAATTTAAAATGGAACAAACTCCGTGGGGCAAAGTTAGAATTTTTTGAACGTTCGCGAGGGTGGTTTTTGGCTGCTAGGGGTGCCTTCCGCCAGGGATATCGAGATGCGACTTTTTTTAGATTGTTCCTGATGCCATTCCTTAGCTCGGTGCACAATTTAAAATGGAACAAACTCCGTGGGGCAAAGTTAGAATTTTTTGAACGTTCGCGAGGGTGGTTTTTGGCTGCTAGGGGTGCCTTCCGCCAGGGATATCGAGATGCGACTTTTTTTAGATTGTTCCTGATGCCATTCCTTAGCTCGGTGCACAATTTAAAATGGAACAAACTCCGTGGGGCAAAGTTAGAATTTTTTGAACGTTCGCGAGGGTGGTTTTTGGCTGCTAGGGGTGCCTTCCGCCAGGGATATCGAGATGCGACTTTTTTTAGATTGTTCCTGATGCCATTCCTTAGCTCGGTGCACAATTTAAAATGGAACAAACTCCGTGGGGCAAAGTTAGAATTTTTTGAACGTTCGCGAGGGTGGTTTTTGGCTGCTAGGGGTGCCTTCCGCCAGGGATATCGAGATGCGACTTTTTTTAGATTGTTCCTGATGCCATTCCTTAGCTCGGTGCACAATTTAAAATGGAACAAACTCCGTGGGGCAAAGTTAGAATTTTTTGAACGTTCGCGAGGGTGGTTTTTGGCTGCTAGGGGTGCCTTCCGCCAGGGATATCGAGATGCGACTTTTTTTAGATTGTTCCTGATGCCATTCCTTAGCTCGGTGCACAATTTAAAATGGAACAAACTCCGTGGGGCAAAGTTAGAATTTTTTGAACGTTCGCGAGGGTGGTTTTTGGCTGCTAGGGGTGCCTTCCGCCAGGGATATCGAGATGCGACTTTTTTTAGATTGTTCCTGATGCCATTCCTTAGCTCGGTGCACAATTTAAAATGGAACAAACTCCGTGGGGCAAAGTTAGAATTTTTTGAACGTTCGCGAGGGTGGTTTTTGGCTGCTAGGGGTGCCTTCCGCCAGGGATATCGAGATGCGACTTTTTTTAGATTGTTCCTGATGCCATTCCTTAGCTCGGTGCACAATTTAAAATGGAACAAACTCCGTGGGGCAAAGTTAGAATTTTTTGAACGTTCGCGAGGGTGGTTTTTGGCTGCTAGGGGTGCCTTCCGCCAGGGATATCGAGATGCGACTTTTTTTAGATTGTTCCTGATGCCATTCCTTAGCTCGGTGCACAATTTAAAATGGAACAAACTCCGTGGGGCAAAGTTAGAATTTTTTGAACGTTCGCGAGGGTGGTTTTTGGCTGCTAGGGGTGCCTTCCGCCAGGGATATCGAGATGCGACTTTTTTTAGATTGTTCCTGATGCCATTCCTTAGCTCGGTGCACAATTTAAAATGGAACAAACTCCGTGGGGCAAAGTTAGAATTTTTTGAACGTTCGCGAGGGTGGTTTTTGGCTGCTAGGGGTGCCTTCCGCCAGGGATATCGAGATGCGACTTTTTTTAGATTGTTCCTGATGCCATTCCTTAGCTCGGTGCACAATTTAAAATGGAACAAACTCCGTGGGGCAAAGTTAGAATTTTTTGAACGTTCGCGAGGGTGGTTTTTGGCTGCTAGGGGTGCCTTCCGCCAGGGATATCGAGATGCGACTTTTTTTAGATTGTTCCTGATGCCATTCCTTAGCTCGGTGCACAATTTAAAATGGAACAAACTCCGTGGGGCAAAGTTAGAATTTTTTGAACGTTCGCGAGGGTGGTTTTTGGCTGCTAGGGGTGCCTTCCGCCAGGGATATCGAGATGCGACTTTTTTTAGATTGTTCCTGATGCCATTCCTTAGCTCGGTGCACAATTTAAAATGGAACAAACTCCGTGGGGCAAAGTTAGAATTTTTTGAACGTTCGCGAGGGTGGTTTTTGGCTGCTAGGGGTGCCTTCCGCCAGGGATATCGAGATGCGACTTTTTTTAGATTGTTCCTGATGCCATTCCTTAGCTCGGTGCACAATTTAAAATGGAACAAACTCCGTGGGGCAAAGTTAGAATTTTTTGAACGTTCGCGAGGGTGGTTTTTGGCTGCTAGGGGTGCCTTCCGCCAGGGATATCGAGATGCGACTTTTTTTAGATTGTTCCTGATGCCATTCCTTAGCTCGGTGCACAATTTAAAATGGAACAAACTCCGTGGGGCAAAGTTAGAATTTTTTGAACGTTCGCGAGGGTGGTTTTTGGCTGCTAGGGGTGCCTTCCGCCAGGGATATCGAGATGCGACTTTTTTTAGATTGTTCCTGATGCCATTCCTTAGCTCGGTGCACAATTTAAAATGGAACAAACTCCGTGGGGCAAAGTTAGAATTTTTTGAACGTTCGCGAGGGTGGTTTTTGGCTGCTAGGGGTGCCTTCCGCCAGGGATATCGAGATGCGACTTTTTTTAGATTGTTCCTGATGCCATTCCTTAGCTCGGTGCACAATTTAAAATGGAACAAACTCCGTGGGGCAAAGTTAGAATTTTTTGAACGTTCGCGAGGGTGGTTTTTGGCTGCTAGGGGTGCCTTCCGCCAGGGATATCGAGATGCGACTTTTTTTAGATTGTTCCTGATGCCATTCCTTAGCTCGGTGCACAATTTAAAATGGAACAAACTCCGTGGGGCAAAGTTAGAATTTTTTGAACGTTCGCGAGGGTGGTTTTTGGCTGCTAGGGGTGCCTTCCGCCAGGGATATCGAGATGCGACTTTTTTTAGATTGTTCCTGATGCCATTCCTTAGCTCGGTGCACAATTTAAAATGGAACAAACTCCGTGGGGCAAAGTTAGAATTTTTTGAACGTTCGCGAGGGTGGTTTTTGGCTGCTAGGGGTGCCTTCCGCCAGGGATATCGAGATGCGACTTTTTTTAGATTGTTCCTGATGCCATTCCTTAGCTCGGTGCACAATTTAAAATGGAACAAACTCCGTGGGGCAAAGTTAGAATTTTTTGAACGTTCGCGAGGGTGGTTTTTGGCTGCTAGGGGTGCCTTCCGCCAGGGATATCGAGATGCGACTTTTTTTAGATTGTTCCTGATGCCATTCCTTAGCTCGGTGCACAATTTAAAATGGAACAAACTCCGTGGGGCAAAGTTAGAATTTTTTGAACGTTCGCGAGGGTGGTTTTTGGCTGCTAGGGGTGCCTTCCGCCAGGGATATCGAGATGCGACTTTTTTTAGATTGTTCCTGATGCCATTCCTTAGCTCGGTGCACAATTTAAAATGGAACAAACTCCGTGGGGCAAAGTTAGAATTTTTTGAACGTTCGCGAGGGTGGTTTTTGGCTGCTAGGGGTGCCTTCCGCCAGGGATATCGAGATGCGACTTTTTTTAGATTGTTCCTGATGCCATTCCTTAGCTCGGTGCACAATTTAAAATGGAACAAACTCCGTGGGGCAAAGTTAGAATTTTTTGAACGTTCGCGAGGGTGGTTTTTGGCTGCTAGGGGTGCCTTCCGCCAGGGATATCGAGATGCGACTTTTTTTAGATTGTTCCTGATGCCATTCCTTAGCTCGGTGCACAATTTAAAATGGAACAAACTCCGTGGGGCAAAGTTAGAATTTTTTGAACGTTCGCGAGGGTGGTTTTTGGCTGCTAGGGGTGCCTTCCGCCAGGGATATCGAGATGCGACTTTTTTTAGATTGTTCCTGATGCCATTCCTTAGCTCGGTGCACAATTTAAAATGGAACAAACTCCGTGGGGCAAAGTTAGAATTTTTTGAACGTTCGCGAGGGTGGTTTTTGGCTGCTAGGGGTGCCTTCCGCCAGGGATATCGAGATGCGACTTTTTTTAGATTGTTCCTGATGCCATTCCTTAGCTCGGTGCACAATTTAAAATGGAACAAACTCCGTGGGGCAAAGTTAGAATTTTTTGAACGTTCGCGAGGGTGGTTTTTGGCTGCTAGGGGTGCCTTCCGCCAGGGATATCGAGATGCGACTTTTTTTAGATTGTTCCTGATGCCATTCCTTAGCTCGGTGCACAATTTAAAATGGAACAAACTCCGTGGGGCAAAGTTAGAATTTTTTGAACGTTCGCGAGGGTGGTTTTTGGCTGCTAGGGGTGCCTTCCGCCAGGGATATCGAGATGCGACTTTTTTTAGATTGTTCCTGATGCCATTCCTTAGCTCGGTGCACAATTTAAAATGGAACAAACTCCGTGGGGCAAAGTTAGAATTTTTTGAACGTTCGCGAGGGTGGTTTTTGGCTGCTAGGGGTGCCTTCCGCCAGGGATATCGAGATGCGACTTTTTTTAGATTGTTCCTGATGCCATTCCTTAGCTCGGTGCACAATTTAAAATGGAACAAACTCCGTGGGGCAAAGTTAGAATTTTTTGAACGTTCGCGAGGGTGGTTTTTGGCTGCTAGGGGTGCCTTCCGCCAGGGATATCGAGATGCGACTTTTTTTAGATTGTTCCTGATGCCATTCCTTAGCTCGGTGCACAATTTAAAATGGAACAAACTCCGTGGGGCAAAGTTAGAATTTTTTGAACGTTCGCGAGGGTGGTTTTTGGCTGCTAGGGGTGCCTTCCGCCAGGGATATCGAGATGCGACTTTTTTTAGATTGTTCCTGATGCCATTCCTTAGCTCGGTGCACAATTTAAAATGGAACAAACTCCGTGGGGCAAAGTTAGAATTTTTTGAACGTTCGCGAGGGTGGTTTTTGGCTGCTAGGGGTGCCTTCCGCCAGGGATATCGAGATGCGACTTTTTTTAGATTGTTCCTGATGCCATTCCTTAGCTCGGTGCACAATTTAAAATGGAACAAACTCCGTGGGGCAAAGTTAGAATTTTTTGAACGTTCGCGAGGGTGGTTTTTGGCTGCTAGGGGTGCCTTCCGCCAGGGATATCGAGATGCGACTTTTTTTAGATTGTTCCTGATGCCATTCCTTAGCTCGGTGCACAATTTAAAATGGAACAAACTCCGTGGGGCAAAGTTAGAATTTTTTGAACGTTCGCGAGGGTGGTTTTTGGCTGCTAGGGGTGCCTTCCGCCAGGGATATCGAGATGCGACTTTTTTTAGATTGTTCCTGATGCCATTCCTTAGCTCGGTGCACAATTTAAAATGGAACAAACTCCGTGGGGCAAAGTTAGAATTTTTTGAACGTTCGCGAGGGTGGTTTTTGGCTGCTAGGGGTGCCTTCCGCCAGGGATATCGAGATGCGACTTTTTTTAGATTGTTCCTGATGCCATTCCTTAGCTCGGTGCACAATTTAAAATGGAACAAACTCCGTGGGGCAAAGTTAGAATTTTTTGAACGTTCGCGAGGGTGGTTTTTGGCTGCTAGGGGTGCCTTCCGCCAGGGATATCGAGATGCGACTTTTTTTAGATTGTTCCTGATGCCATTCCTTAGCTCGGTGCACAATTTAAAATGGAACAAACTCCGTGGGGCAAAGTTAGAATTTTTTGAACGTTCGCGAGGGTGGTTTTTGGCTGCTAGGGGTGCCTTCCGCCAGGGATATCGAGATGCGACTTTTTTTAGATTGTTCCTGATGCCATTCCTTAGCTCGGTGCACAATTTAAAATGGAACAAACTCCGTGGGGCAAAGTTAGAATTTTTTGAACGTTCGCGAGGGTGGTTTTTGGCTGCTAGGGGTGCCTTCCGCCAGGGATATCGAGATGCGACTTTTTTTAGATTGTTCCTGATGCCATTCCTTAGCTCGGTGCACAATTTAAAATGGAACAAACTCCGTGGGGCAAAGTTAGAATTTTTTGAACGTTCGCGAGGGTGGTTTTTGGCTGCTAGGGGTGCCTTCCGCCAGGGATATCGAGATGCGACTTTTTTTAGATTGTTCCTGATGCCATTCCTTAGCTCGGTGCACAATTTAAAATGGAACAAACTCCGTGGGGCAAAGTTAGAATTTTTTGAACGTTCGCGAGGGTGGTTTTTGGCTGCTAGGGGTGCCTTCCGCCAGGGATATCGAGATGCGACTTTTTTTAGATTGTTCCTGATGCCATTCCTTAGCTCGGTGCACAATTTAAAATGGAACAAACTCCGTGGGGCAAAGTTAGAATTTTTTGAACGTTCGCGAGGGTGGTTTTTGGCTGCTAGGGGTGCCTTCCGCCAGGGATATCGAGATGCGACTTTTTTTAGATTGTTCCTGATGCCATTCCTTAGCTCGGTGCACAATTTAAAATGGAACAAACTCCGTGGGGCAAAGTTAGAATTTTTTGAACGTTCGCGAGGGTGGTTTTTGGCTGCTAGGGGTGCCTTCCGCCAGGGATATCGAGATGCGACTTTTTTTAGATTGTTCCTGATGCCATTCCTTAGCTCGGTGCACAATTTAAAATGGAACAAACTCCGTGGGGCAAAGTTAGAATTTTTTGAACGTTCGCGAGGGTGGTTTTTGGCTGCTAGGGGTGCCTTCCGCCAGGGATATCGAGATGCGACTTTTTTTAGATTGTTCCTGATGCCATTCCTTAGCTCGGTGCACAATTTAAAATGGAACAAACTCCGTGGGGCAAAGTTAGAATTTTTTGAACGTTCGCGAGGGTGGTTTTTGGCTGCTAGGGGTGCCTTCCGCCAGGGATATCGAGATGCGACTTTTTTTAGATTGTTCCTGATGCCATTCCTTAGCTCGGTGCACAATTTAAAATGGAACAAACTCCGTGGGGCAAAGTTAGAATTTTTTGAACGTTCGCGAGGGTGGTTTTTGGCTGCTAGGGGTGCCTTCCGCCAGGGATATCGAGATGCGACTTTTTTTAGATTGTTCCTGATGCCATTCCTTAGCTCGGTGCACAATTTAAAATGGAACAAACTCCGTGGGGCAAAGTTAGAATTTTTTGAACGTTCGCGAGGGTGGTTTTTGGCTGCTAGGGGTGCCTTCCGCCAGGGATATCGAGATGCGACTTTTTTTAGATTGTTCCTGATGCCATTCCTTAGCTCGGTGCACAATTTAAAATGGAACAAACTCCGTGGGGCAAAGTTAGAATTTTTTGAACGTTCGCGAGGGTGGTTTTTGGCTGCTAGGGGTGCCTTCCGCCAGGGATATCGAGATGCGACTTTTTTTAGATTGTTCCTGATGCCATTCCTTAGCTCGGTGCACAATTTAAAATGGAACAAACTCCGTGGGGCAAAGTTAGAATTTTTTGAACGTTCGCGAGGGTGGTTTTTGGCTGCTAGGGGTGCCTTCCGCCAGGGATATCGAGATGCGACTTTTTTTAGATTGTTCCTGATGCCATTCCTTAGCTCGGTGCACAATTTAAAATGGAACAAACTCCGTGGGGCAAAGTTAGAATTTTTTGAACGTTCGCGAGGGTGGTTTTTGGCTGCTAGGGGTGCCTTCCGCCAGGGATATCGAGATGCGACTTTTTTTAGATTGTTCCTGATGCCATTCCTTAGCTCGGTGCACAATTTAAAATGGAACAAACTCCGTGGGGCAAAGTTAGAATTTTTTGAACGTTCGCGAGGGTGGTTTTTGGCTGCTAGGGGTGCCTTCCGCCAGGGATATCGAGATGCGACTTTTTTTAGATTGTTCCTGATGCCATTCCTTAGCTCGGTGCACAATTTAAAATGGAACAAACTCCGTGGGGCAAAGTTAGAATTTTTTGAACGTTCGCGAGGGTGGTTTTTGGCTGCTAGGGGTGCCTTCCGCCAGGGATATCGAGATGCGACTTTTTTTAGATTGTTCCTGATGCCATTCCTTAGCTCGGTGCACAATTTAAAATGGAACAAACTCCGTGGGGCAAAGTTAGAATTTTTTGAACGTTCGCGAGGGTGGTTTTTGGCTGCTAGGGGTGCCTTCCGCCAGGGATATCGAGATGCGACTTTTTTTAGATTGTTCCTGATGCCATTCCTTAGCTCGGTGCACAATTTAAAATGGAACAAACTCCGTGGGGCAAAGTTAGAATTTTTTGAACGTTCGCGAGGGTGGTTTTTGGCTGCTAGGGGTGCCTTCCGCCAGGGATATCGAGATGCGACTTTTTTTAGATTGTTCCTGATGCCATTCCTTAGCTCGGTGCACAATTTAAAATGGAACAAACTCCGTGGGGCAAAGTTAGAATTTTTTGAACGTTCGCGAGGGTGGTTTTTGGCTGCTAGGGGTGCCTTCCGCCAGGGATATCGAGATGCGACTTTTTTTAGATTGTTCCTGATGCCATTCCTTAGCTCGGTGCACAATTTAAAATGGAACAAACTCCGTGGGGCAAAGTTAGAATTTTTTGAACGTTCGCGAGGGTGGTTTTTGGCTGCTAGGGGTGCCTTCCGCCAGGGATATCGAGATGCGACTTTTTTTAGATTGTTCCTGATGCCATTCCTTAGCTCGGTGCACAATTTAAAATGGAACAAACTCCGTGGGGCAAAGTTAGAATTTTTTGAACGTTCGCGAGGGTGGTTTTTGGCTGCTAGGGGTGCCTTCCGCCAGGGATATCGAGATGCGACTTTTTTTAGATTGTTCCTGATGCCATTCCTTAGCTCGGTGCACAATTTAAAATGGAACAAACTCCGTGGGGCAAAGTTAGAATTTTTTGAACGTTCGCGAGGGTGGTTTTTGGCTGCTAGGGGTGCCTTCCGCCAGGGATATCGAGATGCGACTTTTTTTAGATTGTTCCTGATGCCATTCCTTAGCTCGGTGCACAATTTAAAATGGAACAAACTCCGTGGGGCAAAGTTAGAATTTTTTGAACGTTCGCGAGGGTGGTTTTTGGCTGCTAGGGGTGCCTTCCGCCAGGGATATCGAGATGCGACTTTTTTTAGATTGTTCCTGATGCCATTCCTTAGCTCGGTGCACAATTTAAAATGGAACAAACTCCGTGGGGCAAAGTTAGAATTTTTTGAACGTTCGCGAGGGTGGTTTTTGGCTGCTAGGGGTGCCTTCCGCCAGGGATATCGAGATGCGACTTTTTTTAGATTGTTCCTGATGCCATTCCTTAGCTCGGTGCACAATTTAAAATGGAACAAACTCCGTGGGGCAAAGTTAGAATTTTTTGAACGTTCGCGAGGGTGGTTTTTGGCTGCTAGGGGTGCCTTCCGCCAGGGATATCGAGATGCGACTTTTTTTAGATTGTTCCTGATGCCATTCCTTAGCTCGGTGCACAATTTAAAATGGAACAAACTCCGTGGGGCAAAGTTAGAATTTTTTGAACGTTCGCGAGGGTGGTTTTTGGCTGCTAGGGGTGCCTTCCGCCAGGGATATCGAGATGCGACTTTTTTTAGATTGTTCCTGATGCCATTCCTTAGCTCGGTGCACAATTTAAAATGGAACAAACTCCGTGGGGCAAAGTTAGAATTTTTTGAACGTTCGCGAGGGTGGTTTTTGGCTGCTAGGGGTGCCTTCCGCCAGGGATATCGAGATGCGACTTTTTTTAGATTGTTCCTGATGCCATTCCTTAGCTCGGTGCACAATTTAAAATGGAACAAACTCCGTGGGGCAAAGTTAGAATTTTTTGAACGTTCGCGAGGGTGGTTTTTGGCTGCTAGGGGTGCCTTCCGCCAGGGATATCGAGATGCGACTTTTTTTAGATTGTTCCTGATGCCATTCCTTAGCTCGGTGCACAATTTAAAATGGAACAAACTCCGTGGGGCAAAGTTAGAATTTTTTGAACGTTCGCGAGGGTGGTTTTTGGCTGCTAGGGGTGCCTTCCGCCAGGGATATCGAGATGCGACTTTTTTTAGATTGTTCCTGATGCCATTCCTTAGCTCGGTGCACAATTTAAAATGGAACAAACTCCGTGGGGCAAAGTTAGAATTTTTTGAACGTTCGCGAGGGTGGTTTTTGGCTGCTAGGGGTGCCTTCCGCCAGGGATATCGAGATGCGACTTTTTTTAGATTGTTCCTGATGCCATTCCTTAGCTCGGTGCACAATTTAAAATGTAACAAACTCCGTGGGGCAAAGTTAGAATTTTTTGAACGTTCGCGAGGGTGGTTTTTGGCTGCTAGGGGTGCCTTCCGCCAGGGATATCGAGATGCGACTTTTTTTAGATTGTTCCTGATGCCATTCCTTAGCTCGGTGCACAATTTAAAATGTAACAAACTCCGTGGGGCAAAGTTAGAATTTTTTGAACGTTCGCGAGGGTGGTTTTTGGCTGCTAGGGGTGCCTTCCGCCAGGGATATCGAGATGCGACTTTTTTTAGATTGTTCCTGATGCCATTCCTTAGCTCGGTGCACAATTTAAAATGTAACAAACTCCGTGGGGCAAAGTTAGAATTTTTTGAACGTTCGCGAGGGTGGTTTTTGGCTGCTAGGGGTGCCTTCCGCCAGGGATATCGAGATGCGACTTTTTTTAGATTGTTCCTGATGCCATTCCTTAGCTCGGTGCACAATTTAAAATGGAACAAACTCCGTGGGGCAAAGTTAGAATTTTTTGAACGTTCGCGAGGGTGGTTTTTGGCTGCTAGGGGTGCCTTCCGCCAGGGATATCGAGATGCGACTTTTTTTAGATTGTTCCTGATGCCATTCCTTAGCTCGGTGCACAATTTAAAATGGAACAAACTCCGTGGGGCAAAGTTAGAATTTTTTGAACGTTCGCGAGGGTGGTTTTTGGCTGCTAGGGGTGCCTTCCGCCAGGGATATCGAGATGCGACTTTTTTTAGATTGTTCCTGATGCCATTCCTTAGCTCGGTGCACAATTTAAAATGGAAGAAACTCCGTGGGGCAAAGTTAGAATTTTTTGAACGTTCGCGAGGGTGGTTTTTGGCTGCTAGGGGTGCCTTCCGCCAGGGATATCGAGATGCGACTTTTTTTAGATTGTTCCTGATGCCATTCCTTAGCTCGGTGCACAATTTAAAATGGAACAAACTCCGTGGGGCAAAGTTAGAATTTTTTGAACGTTCGCGAGGGTGGTTTTTGGCTGCTAGGGGTGCCTTCCGCCAGGGATATCGAGATGCGACTTTTTTTAGATTGTTCCTGATGCCATTCCTTAGCTCGGTGCACAATTTAAAATGGAACAAACTCCGTGGGGCAAAGTTAGAATTTTTTGAACGTTCGCGAGGGTGGTTTTTGGCTGCTAGGGGTGCCTTCCGCCAGGGATATCGAGATGCGACTTTTTTTAGATTGTTCCTGATGCCATTCCTTAGCTCGGTGCACAATTTAAAATGGAACAAACTCCGTGGGGCAAAGTTAGAATTTTTTGAACGTTCGCGAGGGTGGTTTTTGGCTGCTAGGGGTGCCTTCCGCCAGGGATATCGAGATGCGACTTTTTTTAGATTGTTCCTGATGCCATTCCTTAGCTCGGTGCACAATTTAAAATGGAACAAACTCCGTGGGGCAAAGTTAGAATTTTTTGAACGTTCGCGAGGGTGGTTTTTGGCTGCTAGGGGTGCCTTCCGCCAGGGATATCGAGATGCGACTTTTTTTAGATTGTTCCTGATGCCATTCCTTAGCTCGGTGCACAATTTAAAATGGAACAAACTCCGTGGGGCAAAGTTAGAATTTTTTGAACGTTCGCGAGGGTGGTTTTTGGCTGCTAGGGGTGCCTTCCGCCAGGGATATCGAGATGCGACTTTTTTTAGATTGTTCCTGATGCCATTCCTTAGCTCGGTGCACAATTTAAAATGGAACAAACTCCGTGGGGCAAAGTTAGAATTTTTTGAACGTTCGCGAGGGTGGTTTTTGGCTGCTAGGGGTGCCTTCCGCCAGGGATATCGAGATGCGACTTTTTTTAGATTGTTCCTGATGCCATTCCTTAGCTCGGTGCACAATTTAAAATGGAACAAACTCCGTGGGGCAAAGTTAGAATTTTTTGAACGTTCGCGAGGGTGGTTTTTGGCTGCTAGGGGTGCCTTCCGCCAGGGATATCGAGATGCGACTTTTTTTAGATTGTTCCTGATGCCATTCCTTAGCTCGGTGCACAATTTAAAATGGAACAAACTCCGTGGGGCAAAGTTAGAATTTTTTGAACGTTCGCGAGGGTGGTTTTTGGCTGCTAGGGGTGCCTTCCGCCAGGGATATCGAGATGCGACTTTTTTTAGATTGTTCCTGATGCCATTCCTTAGCTCGGTGCACAATTTAAAATGGAACAAACTCCGTGGGGCAAAGTTAGAATTTTTTGAACGTTCGCGAGGGTGGTTTTTGGCTGCTAGGGGTGCCTTCCGCCAGGGATATCGAGATGCGACTTTTTTTAGATTGTTCCTGATGCCATTCCTTAGCTCGGTGCACAATTTAAAATGGAACAAACTCCGTGGGGCAAAGTTAGAATTTTTTGAACGTTCGCGAGGGTGGTTTTTGGCTGCTAGGGGTGCCTTCCGCCAGGGATATCGAGATGCGACTTTTTTTAGATTGTTCCTGATGCCATTCCTTAGCTCGGTGCACAATTTAAAATGGAACAAACTCCGTGGGGCAAAGTTAGAATTTTTTGAACGTTCGCGAGGGTGGTTTTTGGCTGCTAGGGGTGCCTTCCGCCAGGGATATCGAGATGCGACTTTTTTTAGATTGTTCCTGATGCCATTCCTTAGCTCGGTGCACAATTTAAAATGGAACAAACTCCGTGGGGCAAAGTTAGAATTTTTTGAACGTTCGCGAGGGTGGTTTTTGGCTGCTAGGGGTGCCTTCCGCCGGGGATATCGAGATGCGACTTTTTTTAGATTGTTCCTGATGCCATTCCTTAGCTCGGTGCACAATTTAAAATGGAACAAACTCCGTGGGGCAAAGTTAGAATTTTTTGAACGTTCGCGAGGGTGGTTTTTGGCTGCTAGGGGTGCCTTCCGCCAGGGATATCGAGATGCGACTTTTTTTAGATTGTTCCTGATGCCATTCCTTAGCTCGGTGCACAATTTAAAATGGAACAAACTCCGTGGGGCAAAGTTAGAATTTTTTGAACGTTCGCGAGGGTGGTTTTTGGCTGCTAGGGGTGCCTTCCGCCAGGGATATCGAGATGCGACTTTTTTTAGATTGTTCCTGATGCCATTCCTTAGCTCGGTGCACAATTTAAAATGGAACAAACTCCGTGGGGCAAAGTTAGAATTTTTTGAACGTTCGCGAGGGTGGTTTTTGGCTGCTAGGGGTGCCTTCCGCCAGGGATATCGAGATGCGACTTTTTTTAGATTGTTCCTGATGCCATTCCTTAGCTCGGTGCACAATTTAAAATGGAACAAACTCCGTGGGGCAAAGTTAGAATTTTTTGAACGTTCGCGAGGGTGGTTTTTGGCTGCTAGGGGTGCCTTCCGCCAGGGATATCGAGATGCGACTTTTTTTAGATTGTTCCTGATGCCATTCCTTAGCTCGGTGCACAATTTAAAATGGAACAAACTCCGTGGGGCAAAGTTAGAATTTTTTGAACGTTCGCGAGGGTGGTTTTTGGCTGCTAGGGGTGCCTTCCGCCAGGGATATCGAGATGCGACTTTTTTTAGATTGTTCCTGATGCCATTCCTTAGCTCGGTGCACAATTTAAAATGGAACAAACTCCGTGGGGCAAAGTTAGAATTTTTTGAACGTTCGCGAGGGTGGTTTTTGGCTGCTAGGGGTGCCTTCCGCCAGGGATATCGAGATGCGACTTTTTTTAGATTGTTCCTGATGCCATTCCTTAGCTCGGTGCACAATTTAAAATGGAACAAACTCCGTGGGGCAAAGTTAGAATTTTTTGAACGTTCGCGAGGGTGGTTTTTGGCTGCTAGGGGTGCCTTCCGCCAGGGATATCGAGATGCGACTTTTTTTAGATTGTTCCTGATGCCATTCCTTAGCTCGGTGCACAATTTAAAATGGAACAAACTCCGTGGGGCAAAGTTAGAATTTTTTGAACGTTCGCGAGGGTGGTTTTTGGCTGCTAGGGGTGCCTTCCGCCAGGGATATCGAGATGCGACTTTTTTTAGATTGTTCCTGATGCCATTCCTTAGCTCGGTGCACAATTTAAAATGGAACAAACTCCGTGGGGCAAAGTTAGAATTTTTTGAACGTTCGCGAGGGTGGTTTTTGGCTGCTAGGGGTGCCTTCCGCCAGGGATATCGAGATGCGACTTTTTTTAGATTGTTCCTGATGCCATTCCTTAGCTCGGTGCACAATTTAAAATGGAACAAACTCCGTGGGGCAAAGTTAGAATTTTTTGAACGTTCGCGAGGGTGGTTTTTGGCTGCTAGGGGTGCCTTCCGCCAGGGATATCGAGATGCGACTTTTTTTAGATTGTTCCTGATGCCATTCCTTAGCTCGGTGCACAATTTAAAATGGAACAAACTCCGTGGGGCAAAGTTAGAATTTTTTGAACGTTCGCGAGGGTGGTTTTTGGCTGCTAGGGGTGCCTTCCGCCAGGGATATCGAGATGCGACTTTTTTTAGATTGTTCCTGATGCCATTCCTTAGCTCGGTGCACAATTTAAAATGGAACAAACTCCGTGGGGCAAAGTTAGAATTTTTTGAACGTTCGCGAGGGTGGTTTTTGGCTGCTAGGGGTGCCTTCCGCCAGGGATATCGAGATGCGACTTTTTTTAGATTGTTCCTGATGCCATTCCTTAGCTCGGTGCACAATTTAAAATGGAACAAACTCCGTGGGGCAAAGTTAGAATTTTTTGAACGTTCGCGAGGGTGGTTTTTGGCTGCTAGGGGTGCCTTCCGCCAGGGATATCGAGATGCGACTTTTTTTAGATTGTTCCTGATGCCATTCCTTAGCTCGGTGCACAATTTAAAATGGAACAAACTCCGTGGGGCAAAGTTAGAATTTTTTGAACGTTCGCGAGGGTGGTTTTTGGCTGCTAGGGGTGCCTTCCGCCAGGGATATCGAGATGCGACTTTTTTTAGATTGTTCCTGATGCCATTCCTTAGCTCGGTGCACAATTTAAAATGGAACAAACTCCGTGGGGCAAAGTTAGAATTTTTTGAACGTTCGCGAGGGTGGTTTTTGGCTGCTAGGGGTGCCTTCCGCCAGGGATATCGAGATGCGACTTTTTTTAGATTGTTCCTGATGCCATTCCTTAGCTCGGTGCACAATTTAAAATGGAACAAACTCCGTGGGGCAAAGTTAGAATTTTTTGAACGTTCGCGAGGGTGGTTTTTGGCTGCTAGGGGTGCCTTCCGCCAGGGATATCGAGATGCGACTTTTTTTAGATTGTTCCTGATGCCATTCCTTAGCTCGGTGCACAATTTAAAATGGAACAAACTCCGTGGGGCAAAGTTAGAATTTTTTGAACGTTCGCGAGGGTGGTTTTTGGCTGCTAGGGGTGCCTTCCGCCAGGGATATCGAGATGCGACTTTTTTTAGATTGTTCCTGATGCCATTCCTTAGCTCGGTGCACAATTTAAAATGGAACAAACTCCGTGGGGCAAAGTTAGAATTTTTTGAACGTTCGCGAGGGTGGTTTTTGGCTGCTAGGGGTGCCTTCCGCCAGGGATATCGAGATGCGACTTTTTTTAGATTGTTCCTGATGCCATTCCTTAGCTCGGTGCACAATTTAAAATGTAACAAACTCCGTGGGGCAAAGTTAGAATTTTTTGAACGTTCGCGAGGGTGGTTTTTGGCTGCTAGGGGTGCCTTCCGCCAGGGATATCGAGATGCGACTTTTTTTAGATTGTTCCTGATGCCATTCCTTAGCTCGGTGCACAATTTAAAATGTAACAAACTCCGTGGGGCAAAGTTAGAATTTTTTGAACGTTCGCGAGGGTGGTTTTTGGCTGCTAGGGGTGCCTTCCGCCAGGGATATCGAGATGCGACTTTTTTTAGATTGTTCCTGATGCCATTCCTTAGCTCGGTGCACAATTTAAAATGGAACAAACTCCGTGGGGCAAAGTTAGAATTTTTTGAACGTTCGCGAGGGTGGTTTTTGGCTGCTAGGGGTGCCTTCCGCCAGGGATATCGAGATGCGACTTTTTTTAGATTGTTCCTGATGCCATTCCTTAGCTCGGTGCACAATTTAAAATGGAACAAACTCCGTGGGGCAAAGTTAGAATTTTTTGAACGTTCGCGAGGGTGGTTTTTGGCTGCTAGGGGTGCCTTCCGCCAGGGATATCGAGATGCGACTTTTTTTAGATTGTTCCTGATGCCATTCCTTAGCTCGGTGCACAATTTAAAATGGAACAAACTCCGTGGGGCAAAGTTAGAATTTTTTGAACGTTCGCGAGGGTGGTTTTTGGCTGCTAGGGGTGCCTTCCGCCAGGGATATCGAGATGCGACTTTTTTTAGATTGTTCCTGATGCCATTCCTTAGCTCGGTGCACAATTTAAAATGGAAGAAACTCCGTGGGGCAAAGTTAGAATTTTTTGAACGTTCGCGAGGGTGGTTTTTGGCTGCTAGGGGTGCCTTCCGCCAGGGATATCGAGATGCGACTTTTTTTAGATTGTTCCTGATGCCATTCCTTAGCTCGGTGCACAATTTAAAATGGAACAAACTCCGTGGGGCAAAGTTAGAATTTTTTGAACGTTCGCGAGGGTGGTTTTTGGCTGCTAGGGGTGCCTTCCGCCAGGGATATCGAGATGCGACTTTTTTTAGATTGTTCCTGATGCCATTCCTTAGCTCGGTGCACAATTTAAAATGGAACAAACTCCGTGGGGCAAAGTTAGAATTTTTTGAACGTTCGCGAGGGTGGTTTTTGGCTGCTAGGGGTGCCTTCCGCCAGGGATATCGAGATGCGACTTTTTTTAGATTGTTCCTGATGCCATTCCTTAGCTCGGTGCACAATTTA
>CALUEP010000004.1:10000-15000 GCA_944319695.1 Tiphia femorata
AAGGTTATTCAGAGTCATCAAAGTAAACGATGAGCGAGCCGTTTCCGACCGCCACCGATTGGTTTTGATCTAATAAAAGCGTTCCTCCCATCTCTGGGGGGAACTCTAGTTTGCATGTATTAGCTCTAGAATTACCACAGTTATCCATGTAACTTTGTGTACGATCTAAGAAACCATAACTGATTTAATGAGCCATTCGCGGTTTCACCTTAATGCGGTATGCACTGAGACATGCATGGCTTAATCTTTGAGACAAGCATATGACTACTGGCAGGATCAACCAGGGAGAGTGTCAACTTTTCTCTCTTCTCTTCCCGACCGTCGACGCGAAGCCGACGGCCGATTATCAATATAAGTTTCTCTCACGAGTGATAGAAACTTTCGCACATTTCGTTCATCATGGAACGACATCCCTAATAAGAGGACGAGACATCTTTATGCTTAACTTCTCCTTGGAGAATGGGTGCTCTGCCGTTCACCCTTTTACAGAAAGTCAAACTCAACAGAGTTTACCTTTCGCGACTTCTACGAGCCGTTTGAAAATTCTCTTAGAGAATTTCTGTATCTCATATACGGGACGCCTTCTCGAGGACAGTCTCCTTTGGTACTTTGAAATTTTCAAAGTTTCGATATTCTCATATATACAAAGTATAACAGAGTAGAGTTGATGCTCAGTAAGACGTTAAAGTATCGTAATACTTTATACGCCGCTAACGCCAAAGGCGCGCGCCACATAAGAGCCATTACGTCAAAGACAGCGACCCGTGGCGATGTAGTGCAAGTATAACTGTATCGGGTCGCCGGGCACTCTCTCGAGCACCCGGTCTTCCCTAAAGATACGGATTGTGCCGCCGGAGAGTCGGCGCCGAGCCCCTTGTAACGCGTGTCCGTATACGAGTGCAAACCTCTCGCACGGCCGCCGCAGCCGATCGGTCTCCAGCAACATAGCGCGCAAAAGAGCGAAACATTAATCGCATTTTTCGACTAGAAGGAAGCATTTTAGATGGGTACTCCTAAGGAATGAAAACGAGCGGAACGACGAGACGAAGAGAACGCACCAAAAAAAAATTCGAAAATTTAATTATTTATGCCAAATTCGGCGAGTTGAAGACAAAAACAAAATTATTCTGGCAGAAGGAGGCCTCGTAGCGCATCGAGTGTAAGGACCAAAAATGATCCTCGCATCGAGAAACATAAAATTCTATTGTCAGAATTTTGAAAAAAAATTTTTTTTTCAAAAAAACTATTTTTTTGAGTTTTTCTCAAAAATTACCCCAACTAACTACATGCATAATCGGACCCAAAAAGACGGGCTTGAGCTCAGCTTCTAAACGCACTTTGAATTTTTGACCTACGACACTCCCTTCCCGAGTTTTGCGAGAAAAGGTCTTTTCGCTCTTGTAGGGACTTAGAAAAATTCCGACGCCGACCGAAATTTTTCAAAGTCCCCAAAGGACCTTTTCGTTAATAACTCGGCGACGGAGGCTCTTAGAACGAAGTGGCAGAGGAAAGATATGCTTCAAATTGCGTTTAGAATCGATATAAAGAATAATACAATATTGGATTTTCGGGCGTAGCCCTTTCGAAACTCCGAAATTTTTCTAAGTCCCCAAAGGACCTTTTCGTTAATAACTCGGCGACGGAGGCTCTTAGAACGAAGTGGCAGAGGAAAGATATGCTTCAAATTGAGTTTAGAATCGATATAAACAATAATATAATTATCGATTTTCGGGCGTAGCCCTTTCGAAACTCCGAAATTTTTCTAAGTCCCCAAAGGACCTTTTCGTTAATAACTCGGCGACGGAGGCTCTTAGAACGAAGTGGCAGAGGAAAGATATGCTTCAAATTGAGTTTAGAATCGATATAAACAATAATATAATTATCGATTTTCGGGCGTAGCCCTTTCGAAACTCCGAAATTTTTCTAAGTCCCCAAAGGACCTTTTCGTTAATAACTCGGCGACGGAGGCTCTTAGAACGAAGTGGCAGAGGAAAGATATGCTTCAAATTGCGTTTAGAATCGATATAAAGAATAATACAATATTGGATTTTCGGGCGTAGCCCTTTCGAAACTCCGAAATTTTTCTAAGTCCCCAAAGGACCTTTTCGTTAATAACTCGGCGACGGAGGCTCTTAGAACGAAGTGGCAGAGGAAAGATATGCTTCAAATTGCGTTTAGAATCGATATAAACAATAATATAATTTTTTTTTTTTTTTTTTTTCGGGCGTATCCGAAAAAATCGGAACTACTTACACCCGGCAGAATTCTTCTAAGTCCCTCAAAGGACCTTTTCGTTAATAACTCGGCGACGGAGGCTCTTAGAACGAAGTGGCAGAGGAAAGATATGCTTCAAATTGAGTTTAGAATCGATATAAACAATAATATAATTATCGATTTTCGGGCGTAGCCCTTTCGAAACTCCGAAATTTTTCTAAGTCCCCAAAGAACCTTTTCGTTAATAACTCGGCGACGGAGGCTCTTAGAACGAAGTGGCAGAGGAAAGATATGCTTCAAATTGCGTTTAGAATCGATATAAACAATAATATAATTTTTTTTTTTTTTTTTTTTCGGGCGTATCCGAAAAAATCGGAACTACTTACACCCGGCAGAATTCTTCTAAGTCCCTCAAAGGACCTTTTCGTTAATAACTCGGCGACGGAGGCTCTTAGAACGAAGTGGCAGAGGAAAGATATGCTTCAAATTGAGTTTAGAATCGATATAAACAATAATAGAATTATCGATTTTCGGGCGTAGCCCTTTCGAAACTCCGAAATTTTTCTAAGTCCCCAAAGGACCTTTTCGTTAATAACTCGGCGACGGAGGCTCTTAGAACGAAGTGGCAGAGGAAAGATATGCTTCAAATTGCGTTTAGAATCGATATAAACAATAATATAATTTTTTTTTTTTTTTTTTTTCGGGCGTATCCGAAAAAATCGGAACTACTTACACCCGGCAGAATTCTTCTAAGTCCCTCAAAGGACCTTTTCGTTAATAACTCGGCGACGGAGGCTCTTAGAACGAAGTGGCAGAGGAAAGATATGCTTCAAATTGAGTTTAGAATCGATATAAACAATAATATAATTATCGATTTTCGGGCGTAGCCCTTTCGAAACTCCGAAATTTTTCTAAGTCCCCAAAGGACCTTTTCGTTAATAACTCGGCGACGGAGGCTCTTAGAACGAAGTGGCAGAGGAAAGATATGCTTCAAATTGAGTTTAGAATCGATATAAACAATAATATAATTATCGATTTTCGGGCGTAGCCCTTTCGAAACTCCGAAATTTTTCTAAGTCCCCAAAGGACCTTTTCGTTAATAACTCGGCGACGGAGGCTCTTAGAACGAAGTGGCAGAGGAAAGATATGCTTCAAATTGAGTTTAGAATCGATATAAACAATAATATAATTATCGATTTTCGGGCGTAGCCCTTTCGAAACTCCGAAATTTTTCTAAGTCCCCAAAGGACCTTTTCGTTAATAACTCGGCGACGGAGGCTCTTAGAACGAAGTGGCAGAGGAAAGATATGCTTCAAATTGCGTTTAGAATCGATATAAACAATAATATAATTTTTTTTTTTTTTTTTTTTCGGGCGTATCCGAAAAAATCGGAACTACTTACACCCGGCAGAATTCTTCTAAGTCCCTCAAAGGACCTTTTCGTTAATAACTCGGCGACGGAGGCTCTTAGAACGAAGTGGCAGAGGAAAGATATGCTTCAAATTGAGTTTAGAATCGATATAAACAATAATATAATTATCGATTTTCGGGCGTAGCCCTTTCGAAACTCCGAAATTTTTCTAAGTCCCCAAAGAACCTTTTCGTTAATAACTCGGCGACGGAGGCTCTTAGAACGAAGTGGCAGAGGAAAGATATGCTTCAAATTGAGTTTAGAATCGATATAAACAATAATATAATTATCGATTATTTTTTCTCTCTTGTCGGTACTTTGAACAAAATAGATACGGACAGTAGGAATCTCGTTAATCCAGTCGGTGCCACATGTTTCTTATTCTTCGAATCGAGCTCTTTAATTCTAGACCAAAATCATTGCCCGCCGTTTACCCGTGCAGCTGCTATGTGCGTTTAAAGTTGTACTGGGAAACTTCCAAACTTCCACTTGTAAGAAAATTAGGGACAGGAGGAATCTCGTTAATCCATTCGGTGCAACATGTTTCTTATTCTACGAAACGAGCTCTTTAATTCTAGACCAAAATCATTGCCCGCCGTTTACCCGCTGCACCTGCTATGTGCGTTTAAAGTTGTACTGGGAAACTTCCACTTGTAAGAAAGTTAGGGACAGAGGGAATCACGTTAATCCTTTCGGTGCCACATGTTTCTTATTCTACGAAACGAGCTCTTTAATTCTAGACCAAAATCATTGCCCGCCGTTTACCCGCTGCACCTGCTATGTGCGTTTAAAGTTGTACTGGGAAACTTCCAAACTTCCACTTGTAAGAAAATTGAATCTCGTTAATCCATTCGGTGCAACATGTTTCTTATTCTTCGAAACGAGCTCTTTAATTCTAGACCAAAATCATTGCCCGCCGTTTACCCGTGCAGCTGCTATGTGCGTTTAAAGTTGTACTGGGAAACTTCCAAACTTCCACTTGTAAGAAAATTAGGGACAGGAGGAATCTCGTTAATCCATTCGGTGCAACATGTTTCTTATTCTACGAAACGAGCTCTTTAATTCTAGACCAAAATCATTGCCCGCCGTTTACCCGCTGCACCTGCTATGCGCGTTTAAAGTTGTACTGGGAAACTTCCACTTGTAAGAAAGTTAGGGACAGAGGGAATCACGTTAATCCTTTCGGTGCCACATGTTTCTTATTCTACGAAACGAGCTCTTTAATTCTAGACCAAAATCATTGCCCGCCGTTTACCCGCTGCACCTGCTATGTGCGTTTAAAGTTGTACTGGGAAACTTCCACTTGTAAGAAAGTTAGGGACAGAGGGAATCACGTTAATCCTTTCGGTGCCACATGTTTCTTATTCTACGAAAC
>CALUEP010000004.1:20000-22500 GCA_944319695.1 Tiphia femorata
TCACACAATCGCCACAACAGGTCGTCCATCATGAGGTTCCATATAAATGGACCACAGATGGACCCCTGCGGGCACCCACGCTGCACACTCTTACACACACTCTCATTCACACCCATCATATACACTTTCCTTTCATTAAAATAGCTCATCCATAACCCAAGTTCCTCACATCCAATCATTCTTAGTTTCTCAATCACACAATTCCACTTCAAATTGTCAAACGCACCTTTAAAATCTACAAACACACCCAACACATACTTCTCATCCGTCCACGCAACACGCCTTTTCACACTGTACCACGCATCCTCAGTCGACCTCCCTTTCACAAAACCATACTGTCTCTCATTCATCCGTCCCTCAACCATTCGCTCACATCTTCTCACCATCATTCTCTCCAACACTTTTCCCATCTCATTCAGCACACATATTGGTCTATAAGACCGCGGGTCCGACCGAACCTTGTCGGGGGACTTTAACAAAACACACAATCTCGCACACTTCCATTCACTCGGAAAACACGATTCATTCAGACAACTATCATACATACTTTTCAAATACCCCGGAATGACCTTCCACGCATTCTTCAGCATCACGGCGTTGAGGCCGTCCAAGCCCGCTGCCCTCCCAGGCTTAGACGCCCTCACCGCACTCTCCACTTCGTCCCACTCAAACTCTCTTTCATTCACCATCGCGGCGATGGGGCCATCCAGGCCTGCTGGCACACCAGGCCCAGATGCCCCCATAGCACGCCCAGACTCACTCCTCGCGCATTCACCATCATCCATACCAATTTCTTCATTCATCCTCATCCTCACATTCTCGTCATCCGGGGGGAAGAACTCATCCAGCAACACATTCACACTATCCTTCCATGTAGACGTCACATTTCCATTCACACACATACCCGCCAACGACGCATTCGCTCTTTTCCCCATACATACCTTGTAAACATCCCCCCATGGGTCCTGATTCCCCTTATCCTTGACAAATTCTCTCCATTCATCCTCTTTCGCACGTCCTATCATTCTCTTGTATTCATTCACACACGCCAGATATCGCTCCTTGCATACATTCACATCATTCGCACTATTCCCCTTTCTCGCCCTCTGATACTCCCTTCTACTCCTCCGCACTCTCTTCCTCATACCCCTTAACTCCTCCGACCACCAACTAACCGTCCTCCTATTCTTTCTTACTATCCTCTTCAAACACATGTCATTCACCTCACTCATACATCTCTCTATCATTCCCACCTTATCTTCCGCACTCATACCACAAAACACACCATAGTCCACAGACTCAATCGTATCCCTCAGACATTCACCATACACACCCCAATCCACATCCTTCGTCGACCATCTTCTCCACTCATGCTGCTCACACTCATGCTCCTTATCATACCTCATTCGCACCCATATCACATTATGATCACTCACACTCCAAGTATTCATCACATTCCATTCACACTCAAATTTCACACACGCATCATTCACCATCGTTACGTCGATATCACTCTCACCACGTGCACCACTAAACGTATACCATTCACTCGGCTCATTCAAGACATTCAGATTCATTTCGACAATCATCTCTTCCACGCTCCTTCCACGCACCTCAGTCACTCTAGTCGCATGCACGCTGCGGTCTATGCCCTTGCTATACCACAAGGGCGAGACCGCATTCGCATCCATTCCAATCATCAGACACTTCGCACCCACATAATTACACACATTCCTCACATACACTAAATACGGCTCAACCTCCATATTGTACTTACAATATACCGACGTAACGAATAGCTCTCCAAACATACCTTTCAACCACACACACACACCATGTTCATCCGTACACTCATTCACCAGTATCGCCTCCACACTCACATCACACACAACAATCGCGGATCTAGCATACTTCTCACTCGCAAACACACGCATACCACTCGGCAATCCTCTCACACGACCCGCTACAGAATAGGGATCCTGCAGCAGGGCCACACTCACACTCTTCTCACACAACAACACACCCAACTCATTCATAACAGATCTCGCATTCTGACAATTCAGCTGCACAATGCTCACTTCACGCACACTATCCATCGTCCATTCTCGACCTCATTCTCTCTAACACACGCACATACTCCGGGCACTCCTTCGACAACACCGAATGCCGGGCTGGGACACCTTTCATTTTGCAGTTACGACAACATACATCCTTCTTACACGCAGCACCCACATGACCATTCTCACCACAATTCACACACACTCTCGCACCCACATTACACTCCCTCAAAACATGTCCATATCCAAAACATCCAACGCATCTCATCACACTCTCATACTCTCTCACTCTCAAAGCATTCCACTTCACATACACACGTCCTTCTTGCAACACACGCATTCTCGCTCTCATACTCATCTCCACTACCACATTCCCTACACTTGCATCTTTCCTTCCATTCCTAGTAACCACTCTCGCTCTCTCTAACCATTCACTCGTGCTC
>CALUEP010000004.1:30000-37500 GCA_944319695.1 Tiphia femorata
GATTGGTTTTGATCTAATAAAAGCGTTCCTCCCATCTCTGGGGGGAACTCTAGTTTGCATGTATTAGCTCTAGAATTACCACAGTTATCCATGTAACTTTGTGTACGATCTAAGAAACCATAACTGATTTAATGAGCCATTCGCGGTTTCACCTTAATGCGGTATGCACTGAGACATGCATGGCTTAATCTTTGAGACAAGCATATGACTACTGGCAGGATCAACCAGGGAGAGTGTCAACTTTTCTCTCTTCTCTTCCCGACCGTCGACGCGAAGCCGACGGCCGATTATCAATATAAGTTTCTCTCACGAGTGATAGAAACTTTCGCACATTTCGTTCATCATGGAACGACATCCCTAATAAGAGGACGAGACATCTTTATGCTTAACTTCTCCTTGGAGAATGGGTGCTCTGCCGTTCACCCTTTTACAGAAAGTCAAACTCAACAGAGTTTACCTTTCGCGACTTCTACGAGCCGTTTGAAAATTCTCTTAGAGAATTTCTGTATCTCATATACGGGACGCCTTCTCGAGGACAGTCTCCTTTGGTACTTTGAAATTTTCAAAGTTTCGATATTCTCATATATACAAAGTATAACAGAGTAGAGTTGATGCTCAGTAAGACGTTAAAGTATCGTAATACTTTATACGCCGCTAACGCCAAAGGCGCGCGCCACATAAGAGCCATTACGTCAAAGACAGCGACCCGTGGCGATGTAGTGCAAGTATAACTGTATCGGGTCGCCGGGCACTCTCTCGAGCACCCGGTCTTCCCTAAAGATACGGATTGTGCCGCCGGAGAGTCGGCGCCGAGCCCCTTGTAACGCGTGTCCGTATACGAGTGCAAACCTCTCGCACGGCCGCCGCAGCCGATCGGTCTCCAGCAACATAGCGCGCAAAAGAGCGAAACATTAATCGCATTTTTCGACTAGAAGGAAGCATTTTAGATGGGTACTCCTAAGGAATGAAAACGAGCGGAACGACGAGACGAAGAGAACGCACCAAAAAAAAATTCGAAAATTTAATTATTTATGCCAAATTCGGCGAGTTGAAGACAAAAACAAAATTATTCTGGCAGAAGGAGGCCTCGTAGCGCATCGAGTGTAAGGACCAAAAATGATCCTCGCATCGAGAAACATAAAATTCTATTGTCAGAATTTTGAAAAAAAATTTTTTTTTCAAAAAAACTATTTTTTTGAGTTTTTCTCAAAAATTACCCCAACTAACTACATGCATAATCGGACCCAAAAAGACGGGCTTGAGCTCAGCTTCTAAACGCACTTTGAATTTTTGACCTACGACACTCCCTTCCCGAGTTTTGCGAGAAAAGGTCTTTTCGCTCTTGTAGGGACTTAGAAAAATTCCGACGCCGACCGAAATTTTTCAAAGTCCCCAAAGGACCTTTTCGTTAATAACTCGGCGACGGAGGCTCTTAGAACGAAGTGGCAGAGGAAAGATATGCTTCAAATTGCGTTTAGAATCGATATAAAGAATAATACAATATTGGATTTTCGGGCGTAGCCCTTTCGAAACTCCGAAATTTTTCTAAGTCCCCAAAGGACCTTTTCGTTAATAACTCGGCGACGGAGGCTCTTAGAACGAAGTGGCAGAGGAAAGATATGCTTCAAATTGAGTTTAGAATCGATATAAACAATAATATAATTATCGATTTTCGGGCGTAGCCCTTTCGAAACTCCGAAATTTTTCTAAGTCCCCAAAGGACCTTTTCGTTAATAACTCGGCGACGGAGGCTCTTAGAACGAAGTGGCAGAGGAAAGATATGCTTCAAATTGAGTTTAGAATCGATATAAACAATAATATAATTATCGATTTTCGGGCGTAGCCCTTTCGAAACTCCGAAATTTTTCTAAGTCCCCAAAGGACCTTTTCGTTAATAACTCGGCGACGGAGGCTCTTAGAACGAAGTGGCAGAGGAAAGATATGCTTCAAATTGCGTTTAGAATCGATATAAAGAATAATACAATATTGGATTTTCGGGCGTAGCCCTTTCGAAACTCCGAAATTTTTCTAAGTCCCCAAAGGACCTTTTCGTTAATAACTCGGCGACGGAGGCTCTTAGAACGAAGTGGCAGAGGAAAGATATGCTTCAAATTGCGTTTAGAATCGATATAAACAATAATATAATTTTTTTTTTTTTTTTTTTTCGGGCGTATCCGAAAAAATCGGAACTACTTACACCCGGCAGAATTCTTCTAAGTCCCTCAAAGGACCTTTTCGTTAATAACTCGGCGACGGAGGCTCTTAGAACGAAGTGGCAGAGGAAAGATATGCTTCAAATTGAGTTTAGAATCGATATAAACAATAATATAATTATCGATTTTCGGGCGTAGCCCTTTCGAAACTCCGAAATTTTTCTAAGTCCCCAAAGAACCTTTTCGTTAATAACTCGGCGACGGAGGCTCTTAGAACGAAGTGGCAGAGGAAAGATATGCTTCAAATTGCGTTTAGAATCGATATAAACAATAATATAATTTTTTTTTTTTTTTTTTTTCGGGCGTATCCGAAAAAATCGGAACTACTTACACCCGGCAGAATTCTTCTAAGTCCCTCAAAGGACCTTTTCGTTAATAACTCGGCGACGGAGGCTCTTAGAACGAAGTGGCAGAGGAAAGATATGCTTCAAATTGAGTTTAGAATCGATATAAACAATAATAGAATTATCGATTTTCGGGCGTAGCCCTTTCGAAACTCCGAAATTTTTCTAAGTCCCCAAAGGACCTTTTCGTTAATAACTCGGCGACGGAGGCTCTTAGAACGAAGTGGCAGAGGAAAGATATGCTTCAAATTGCGTTTAGAATCGATATAAACAATAATATAATTTTTTTTTTTTTTTTTTTTCGGGCGTATCCGAAAAAATCGGAACTACTTACACCCGGCAGAATTCTTCTAAGTCCCTCAAAGGACCTTTTCGTTAATAACTCGGCGACGGAGGCTCTTAGAACGAAGTGGCAGAGGAAAGATATGCTTCAAATTGAGTTTAGAATCGATATAAACAATAATATAATTATCGATTTTCGGGCGTAGCCCTTTCGAAACTCCGAAATTTTTCTAAGTCCCCAAAGGACCTTTTCGTTAATAACTCGGCGACGGAGGCTCTTAGAACGAAGTGGCAGAGGAAAGATATGCTTCAAATTGAGTTTAGAATCGATATAAACAATAATATAATTATCGATTTTCGGGCGTAGCCCTTTCGAAACTCCGAAATTTTTCTAAGTCCCCAAAGGACCTTTTCGTTAATAACTCGGCGACGGAGGCTCTTAGAACGAAGTGGCAGAGGAAAGATATGCTTCAAATTGAGTTTAGAATCGATATAAACAATAATATAATTATCGATTTTCGGGCGTAGCCCTTTCGAAACTCCGAAATTTTTCTAAGTCCCCAAAGGACCTTTTCGTTAATAACTCGGCGACGGAGGCTCTTAGAACGAAGTGGCAGAGGAAAGATATGCTTCAAATTGCGTTTAGAATCGATATAAACAATAATATAATTTTTTTTTTTTTTTTTTTTCGGGCGTATCCGAAAAAATCGGAACTACTTACACCCGGCAGAATTCTTCTAAGTCCCTCAAAGGACCTTTTCGTTAATAACTCGGCGACGGAGGCTCTTAGAACGAAGTGGCAGAGGAAAGATATGCTTCAAATTGAGTTTAGAATCGATATAAACAATAATATAATTATCGATTTTCGGGCGTAGCCCTTTCGAAACTCCGAAATTTTTCTAAGTCCCCAAAGGACCTTTTCGTTAATAACTCGGCGACGGAGGCTCTTAGAACGAAGTGGCAGAGGAAAGATATGCTTCAAATTGCGTTTAGAATCGATATAAAGAATAATACAATATTGGATTTTCGGGCGTAGCCCTTTCGAAACTCCGAAATTTTTCTAAGTCCCCAAAGGACCTTTTCGTTAATAACTCGGCGACGGAGGCTCTTAGAACGAAGTGGCAGAGGAAAGATATGCTTCAAATTGCGTTTAGAATCGATATAAACAATAATATAATTTTTTTTTTTTTTTTTTTTCGGGCGTATCCGAAAAAATCGGAACTACTTACACCCGGCAGAATTCTTCTAAGTCCCTCAAAGGACCTTTTCGTTAATAACTCGGCGACGGAGGCTCTTAGAACGAAGTGGCAGAGGAAAGATATGCTTCAAATTGAGTTTAGAATCGATATAAACAATAATATAATTATCGATTTTCGGGCGTAGCCCTTTCGAAACTCCGAAATTTTTCTAAGTCCCCAAAGGACCTTTTCGTTAATAACTCGGCGACGGAGGCTCTTAGAACGAAGTGGCAGAGGAAAGATATGCTTCAAATTGAGTTTAGAATCGATATAAACAATAATATAATTATCGATTTTCGGGCGTAGCCCTTTCGAAACTCCGAAATTTTTCTAAGTCCCCAAAGGACCTTTTCGTTAATAACTCGGCGACGGAGGCTCTTAGAACGAAGTGGCAGAGGAAAGATATGCTTCAAATTGAGTTTAGAATCGATATAAACAATAATATAATTATCGATTTTCGGGCGTAGCCCTTTCGAAACTCCGAAATTTTTCTAAGTCCCCAAAGGACCTTTTCGTTAATAACTCGGCGACGGAGGCTCTTAGAACGAAGTGGCAGAGGAAAGATATGCTTCAAATTGCGTTTAGAATCGATATAAACAATAATATAATTTTTTTTTTTTTTTTTTTTCGGGCGTATCCGAAAAAATCGGAACTACTTACACCCGGCAGAATTCTTCTAAGTCCCTCAAAGGACCTTTTCGTTAATAACTCGGCGACGGAGGCTCTTAGAACGAAGTGGCAGAGGAAAGATATGCTTCAAATTGAGTTTAGAATCGATATAAACAATAATATAATTATCGATTTTCGGGCGTAGCCCTTTCGAAACTCCGAAATTTTTCTAAGTCCCCAAAGGACCTTTTCGTTAATAACTCGGCGACGGAGGCTCTTAGAACGAAGTGGCAGAGGAAAGATATGCTTCAAATTGAGTTTAGAATCGATATAAACAATAATATAATTATCGATTTTCGGGCGTAGCCCTTTCGAAACTCCGAAATTTTTCTAAGTCCCCAAAGGACCTTTTCGTTAATAACTCGGCGACGGAGGCTCTTAGAACGAAGTGGCAGAGGAAAGATATGCTTCAAATTGAGTTTAGAATCGATATAAACAATAATATAATTATCGATTTTCGGGCGTAGCCCTTTCGAAACTCCGAAATTTTTCTAAGTCCCCAAAGGACCTTTTCGTTAATAACTCGGCGACGGAGGCTCTTAGAACGAAGTGGCAGAGGAAAGATATGCTTCAAATTGCGTTTAGAATCGATATAAACAATAATATAATTTTTTTTTTTTTTTTTTTTCGGGCGTATCCGAAAAAATCGGAACTACTTACACCCGGCAGAATTCTTCTAAGTCCCTCAAAGGACCTTTTCGTTAATAACTCGGCGACGGAGGCTCTTAGAACGAAGTGGCAGAGGAAAGATATGCTTCAAATTGAGTTTAGAATCGATATAAACAATAATATAATTATCGATTTTCGGGCGTAGCCCTTTCGAAACTCCGAAATTTTTCTAAGTCCCCAAAGAACCTTTTCGTTAATAACTCGGCGACGGAGGCTCTTAGAACGAAGTGGCAGAGGAAAGATATGCTTCAAATTGAGTTTAGAATCGATATAAACAATAATATAATTATCGATTATTTTTTCTCTCTTGTCGGTACTTTGAACAAAATAGATACGGACAGTAGGAATCTCGTTAATCCAGTCGGTGCCACATGTTTCTTATTCTTCGAATCGAGCTCTTTAATTCTAGACCAAAATCATTGCCCGCCGTTTACCCGTGCAGCTGCTATGTGCGTTTAAAGTTGTACTGGGAAACTTCCAAACTTCCACTTGTAAGAAAATTAGGGACAGGAGGAATCTCGTTAATCCATTCGGTGCAACATGTTTCTTATTCTACGAAACGAGCTCTTTAATTCTAGACCAAAATCATTGCCCGCCGTTTACCCGCTGCACCTGCTATGTGCGTTTAAAGTTGTACTGGGAAACTTCCACTTGTAAGAAAGTTAGGGACAGAGGGAATCACGTTAATCCTTTCGGTGCCACATGTTTCTTATTCTACGAAACGAGCTCTTTAATTCTAGACCAAAATCATTGCCCGCCGTTTACCCGCTGCACCTGCTATGTGCGTTTAAAGTTGTACTGGGAAACTTCCAAACTTCCACTTGTAAGAAAATTGAATCTCGTTAATCCATTCGGTGCAACATGTTTCTTATTCTTCGAAACGAGCTCTTTAATTCTAGACCAAAATCATTGCCCGCCGTTTACCCGTGCAGCTGCTATGTGCGTTTAAAGTTGTACTGGGAAACTTCCAAACTTCCACTTGTAAGAAAATTAGGGACAGGAGGAATCTCGTTAATCCATTCGGTGCAACATGTTTCTTATTCTACGAAACGAGCTCTTTAATTCTAGACCAAAATCATTGCCCGCCGTTTACCCGCTGCACCTGCTATGCGCGTTTAAAGTTGTACTGGGAAACTTCCACTTGTAAGAAAGTTAGGGACAGAGGGAATCACGTTAATCCTTTCGGTGCCACATGTTTCTTATTCTACGAAACGAGCTCTTTAATTCTAGACCAAAATCATTGCCCGCCGTTTACCCGCTGCACCTGCTATGTGCGTTTAAAGTTGTACTGGGAAACTTCCACTTGTAAGAAAGTTAGGGACAGAGGGAATCACGTTAATCCTTTCGGTGCCACATGTTTCTTATTCTACGAAACGAGCTCTTTAATTCTAGACCAAAATCATTGCCCGCCGTTTACCCGCTGCACCTGCTATGTGCGTTTAAAGTTGTACTGGGAAACTTCCAAACTTCCACTTGTAAGAAAATTGAATCTCGTTAATCCATTCGGTGCAACATGTTTCTTATTCTTCGAAACGAGCTCTTTAATTCTAGACCAAAATCATTGCCCGCCGTTTACCCGCTGCACCTGCTATGTGCGTTTAAAGTTGTACTGGGAAACTTCCAAACTTCCACTTGTAAGAAAATTAGGGACAGATGGAATCTCGTTAATCCATTCGGTGCCACATGTTTCTTATTCTACGAAACGAGCTCTTTAATTCTAGACCAGAATCATTGCCCGCCGTTTACCCCTGCAGCTACTATGTGCGTTTAAATTTGTACTTGGAATATTGAAAAGGCTGTACTTTCGCATTGCCCCAGATTTTGCGGAATTTCCTGAGGGGGGGGCTTTGTTCTTATTAACTCCTTGACACACAATGACGTCTGGGAGGCGTCTTTTATTTCACCTGCCATTGTAGACTTCGACGTTTCCGAAACATTGATAACTATCCCCGACGGACGTCGTGCAGTATATTATTAGGCTATTCAATTATTACGGTTACAGGGACAAAAAAAAGAAAAAAAAAGAAAACATATACACTGGACTAAAATAATAAATCACTGCCTTTACGGTGGTGCCTAAGAATT
>CALUEP010000004.1:42500-47500 GCA_944319695.1 Tiphia femorata
ATTTCTTTGTCGTAATCGATGAACTTGTTCGCTATTTCTATAGAAGATCTTAATGCCATAAGGGAAATTGTCAAAGTCTCAGCTCTCTTTATACCTAATTTCCGGAGATTTGATTTTGTTTTCTCTGGTATAATACCACGACTTCCCACTACCACTGGAACCACTTCACAGGTTTTGACCTTCATTTCCTTCTGTATGTAGTCGACTAGAGTCGCATACTTATCTTGTTTTTCTTTGAAGGCCTGTTCTAAGTACTCCCTACATTCGAGGCGGACCGTAACGTCGACCACGAATGCCCTGTCACCGTCTTTCACGACTAGATCAGGTTTGAGGAGTTTTTCTCTGATGGTAAACCTTGGTTCCACTGATACTTGCTTTTCCGTGGCAAGCTTGTCTGCTATTAATTGCTTGATGTCGTCGTGGCGTTTAATTCGTGCTTTTTTTGTGTATATGCACTGTCCTAAAATGTGGCCCAGTGTCTCAGGCTGAGATTGACATCTTCTGCATCTCGCATCAATGTGTGGCATGACCCTTGACAAAACCGCCCTGGTACCAAAGGTGTTCGTTCTGAGCTTCAATGCATCGATATACCGGTCCGCTTTTAACAGCGTAGGGTTGCTCAGCCATTGGTTCCCTATCTTGTCGCCTGCATAGTCCTTGACGCCCTGCCCTTGAACTTTTAGTTCTTCCCAGGCCTGCAATGCCTCTTTCTTGAGCCGACGTTTTGCTCCATTCAGTTCGGGCACAGTAGTTGGCCATCTTATCCTCAGAGACTTAGCATATTCACACATCTTCACACTCAGGTCTTCATTGTGTCCAATTTCCCGTACTGCTGGGTCAATAGACTCCTTCATTTTAAGCACGTTGCGTAGCGCTGCGATCTTAACTATATGTTCGATACGTGGGAATCCTAGACCCCCATCTTTCCGTGCAGCATAAAAAAAGCCAGTCGCTGTGCTTGGAGTCAGACGAAGGATGGTTTTTATGATTTGTCTCACTTCCTGATCGATCATTTTAAGCGTTGCAGAACTGGGCGGGCAGGCTATGATGCAGTAAAGGAATCTCGGGATGATGTAGTCCCTTATGAAGGCTACTTTTTGGTGCGGTTTTAGTGCCAGCTGCCTCACACGGTTCATGAAGAGCAAAAGGTCCGGAAGAACTATTCCCTCCAAGCATGACTTCCAGGGGCCCATCTTTGCACCCAAATACCTGAAAGAATCCTCAGGCCCTGTTGGCGCGACTTCCTCGTCGTCGATCTTGATTCGCGGGTTCGTGACATACCAGGTCTTATTCGACCGGTTTATTCTGAAGGCAGAGCACTTCCTTACAGAAAGTGACATGCCCAGAGTCCGCAAGTGACCGCAGAGAAGCCGCACCTGCTTCTGCGCTTCCTCATCCGTTTTAGCGGCGAGGACGATGTCATCCGCAAAGGCAAGGACGCTAATGTTCCCCCCAGGCATTGGTACCCCTTCCGTGTTCGTTTGCAAGTCATCTATTACAGGCTCGAGGATCAAATTAAAAATAAGGGGCGACAAGGGGTCACCTTGTTTGACACCACGCAACAGTTTAATGTCCACTTCCTTCTTTCTTGCTGCTTTGATCTTAGTGCAACAGTCTTCGTACATTTTACTAATGTATGCCGAGACCTTAGGAAGCAGGCCCTTTCTCTGCAGGCATGCTGGTATCGCCGAGTGTGGAACGGTGTCAAACGCTTTTGCAATATCCACTACCGTGAATGTGCCCCCTGTTTTCCATTTGGCTGTTTGGATACACTCCTTCAACAAGGCGATGTTATTATTACAGCCACTCTCTTTAGTGAAACCCTTCTGGCGCACTGACTGATCAACCACGTCCCTTATCCTTACATCGAGTAGGGCGGAAAAAATGCGACTCAGTATTGACCCTATCGTGATGGGTCTCCAGTTTTTTACGATGTTAAGGTCTTCGCCCCCTTTCGGAATTAAGGTAGTTCTATTCCTTCTCCAAGGTGTCGGGAAATGGTTAATCAGTAGCAGCATGTTGTACAAGATCGCCAGAACCACGTCTCTACCGGGTATAATCAGGTCCACTTTCTTCAGCTCATCCGGGCCCGCCGCCGATTTCATCGCCACTTTTTTGATCCGCCTTCGAACCTCCTCTGTTGTTATTGGGTTCCACACGTTTCGCAGCTTAGTCGGCGACGATTCCCTATGTTGCAGCCGATAGTCCGGTCCTCTGACTCCCCAGAGTTCACTATAAAGGGCTTCCACTTCCTCGGCGGGTGGTGGCTCAGTGTTCTTTCCAACCAAATCCAAGTCCCCTTGACAGACCATATCTGCTAGTTTGGCCGGGCAGTTCTCATACAAATTCTGGCATCTGGCGTACTTCGTCATTTGCCTGGTATTCCTATTGTTCTTCCCTTTCAACCTCTCTTTCTTCTTCCCCTTTCTCTCCTTTCCCTCTGTATTCGTCCTTCTCCTTTTACTGCCAGGTATGGTATTTCCGCCTTGTGATGCTCCTGCCAAAATACTCACCAACTCTGTTTCTATGAATCTGTCAATTTGATCCTCTATTCCTCTTTCTCGTTCCTTGTACTTTGTCCAAATTCGTTCTAAACCCCTCATCTCATCCGTCGTCTCGCCCGAAGCATATATCATTCCCTCGATGTGCCGTTCCATTATTCCTTCCCATTCCTCCTCTTCCGTGTCTCTCCTTATTTCTCCCTGTTCTTCTACTTCCTCTTCTTTTTCCTCCTCAATGCTTACTATTTCAGGTTCTAATACATGTTCTTCGTTTTTTTCAGGTTCCATAGTGGATGCCACCGCCAGGCCGAGGTCGTCAACCAACGGTTCCACTACCCTGTCTACTCCAGGCGAGTCCTCCTCCGCTAGAGGATCGACGTCAGAAATGTCCGTCTCCGGTAGGGCTAGAGTGTCTGATCCAGGTATGTATACTTCAAGTATTTGTGTCATGTCCGGTGTCTCTTGATCCTTACTCTCTGTTGCAATAACTGTTTTAGGCAATGTTCTGCGCTTATCGCTAATTTGTTGTCGCGTCTTGTTGGGCATATGTTTTTGTATCTCAATGTTAGGAAACCGCACCTTGCTATATTTCTGGTCCAATTTAATGAGAAGTTCGATCTCCTCTGACGTCCACACCTCCAGTTTTCTTCCTGGAGCCTTTTTAGGACGTTCGGCGAACTCCTGTCTATGCATGTTCCGCAAGACTGGATGTCTATGCCGCTCGTGCATCGACAGTCCAATCTGCGAGTTGAAGGAGTCGCCGCATTCGTTGCATTTGAATGTTCCCGATGTTCTGGTTGTTGGGCCCTTACATTTAGCGTAGTGACAGCACCAGCTATGGTATTTCAACCATGGCTTCCCACACTTTGTACAATGCCAGCGTATTTTTTCAGATGGATGGTCCTTAGTTATATGTTCAGAGAGTTCTGTGCCCTTTAAAAAGATGAAGTTCTTCTTCTTTTTAAGACAGAGGGGGCACAGTGTCCCCCCCAATGGGAGGGGTACGCTGATCAAATCGTTTGCCAAAGTCGTGTCCGTTGTCCTTGCCGAGTCAATAACCGTAGTCCCCTGAGAAACGGAAGTATCCGTCACGGAAGGCCCGGGACTTGGTCCCCCCGCGTCCGAGGCTCTTTTATTAGTCGCTAATTTGTCCATTATAAATCTTCGTCGGAAAAGTGCTATGCATATAATCCATTCATAACCAATTCAGTCCTAATCAAGCCAATAGTCCGCATAATTCAATCCTAATAGTCCGATTGTATCCGTTTCAGGTCCATGTCTAAGCAGTCTTCATAGGTGTTCATCAATACGCGTTTGAAACGCGTTGGAATGGCAACAAAGTTGCCCTGCAGCCCCAAGCTTTAAACAACATTACCCCGACTCCCTAAGGAACGAGGCCCTGGGGCTGCTTTTCTTCGCCCTGCTCCGTTTGTCCCCCACGCCAGCTCCGATACTAGGCGTGAGGTTAACAGCCCCACCACAAGAAGGTGGAGTCAGGACTTGGACGGTGAGAGGCTAAAGGGCCTAACAAGAGGCCTGTATTCGCATCACCGTCCCATTGGTCGGGTGCGACGCAATGCATCCACCCGGCTCCGATGCCAACGGAAGCTGCGCGAAGGATCATGTAAACGACGGGGCAACAACCCTCAACTCCCCCCCGATCCCATGAGGGACGAGGAATTTAAGGGAGGAGAGTCATAGTTACTCCCGCCGTTTACCCGCGCTTGCTTGAATTTCTTCACGTTGACATTCAGAGCACTGGGCAGAAATCACATTGCGTCAACACCCGTGGGGGCCATCGCAATGCTTTGTTTTAATTAGACAGTCGGATTCCCCTAGTCCGTGCCAGTTCTGAGCTGACCGTTGAATGGCGGCCGAAGAGGACGACAACGACGGCGCGAACCGCCGATGAAGCCTCGCAGCAAGAGAGATCCGTGGGAGGCCAAGGCACGGGACCGAGCTCGGATCCGACGTGTACGCGTACGCACACGCTTCGCCTCGCCCAGGCCCGGCACGTCAGCCGTACCCACTTCCCGCCCAAGCCCGACACGCCCCGCTCCTCAGAGCCAATCCTTATTCCGAAGTTACGGATCCAATTTGCCGACTTCCCTTACCTACATTAATCTATCGACTAGAGGCTCTTTACCTTGGAGACCTGCTGCGGATATGGGTACGAACCGGCGCGACGCTCCACGTGGCCCTCTCCTGGATTTTCAAGGTCCGAGGGGAAGATCCGGACACCGCCGCAACTGCGGTGCTCTTCGCGTTCCAAACCCTATCTCCCTGCTAGAGGTTTCCAGGGAACTCGAACGCTTATACAGAAAAGAAAACTCTTCCCGGATCTCCCGACGGCGTCTCCAGGTCATTTTGGGTTACCCCGACGAACTCTCAATGAGGGCCCGAATTGTAAGCGGTTCCGCTGCCGGGTTCCGGAATAGGAACCGGACTCCCTTTCGCCCGATGGGTGTTTATCGCTCTCACATTGTGTTGCTCTCACAT
>CALUEP010000004.1:55000-65000 GCA_944319695.1 Tiphia femorata
AATTCTTCTAAGTCCCTCAAAGGACCTTTTCGTTAATAACTCGGCGACGGAGGCTCTTAGAACGAAGTGGCAGAGGAAAGATATGCTTCAAATTGAGTTTAGAATCGATATAAACAATAATATAATTATCGATTTTCGGGCGTAGCCCTTTCGAAACTCCGAAATTTTTCTAAGTCCCCAAAGAACCTTTTCGTTAATAACTCGGCGACGGAGGCTCTTAGAACGAAGTGGCAGAGGAAAGATATGCTTCAAATTGCGTTTAGAATCGATATAAACAATAATATAATTTTTTTTTTTTTTTTTTTTCGGGCGTATCCGAAAAAATCGGAACTACTTACACCCGGCAGAATTCTTCTAAGTCCCTCAAAGGACCTTTTCGTTAATAACTCGGCGACGGAGGCTCTTAGAACGAAGTGGCAGAGGAAAGATATGCTTCAAATTGAGTTTAGAATCGATATAAACAATAATAGAATTATCGATTTTCGGGCGTAGCCCTTTCGAAACTCCGAAATTTTTCTAAGTCCCCAAAGGACCTTTTCGTTAATAACTCGGCGACGGAGGCTCTTAGAACGAAGTGGCAGAGGAAAGATATGCTTCAAATTGCGTTTAGAATCGATATAAACAATAATATAATTTTTTTTTTTTTTTTTTTTCGGGCGTATCCGAAAAAATCGGAACTACTTACACCCGGCAGAATTCTTCTAAGTCCCTCAAAGGACCTTTTCGTTAATAACTCGGCGACGGAGGCTCTTAGAACGAAGTGGCAGAGGAAAGATATGCTTCAAATTGAGTTTAGAATCGATATAAACAATAATATAATTATCGATTTTCGGGCGTAGCCCTTTCGAAACTCCGAAATTTTTCTAAGTCCCCAAAGGACCTTTTCGTTAATAACTCGGCGACGGAGGCTCTTAGAACGAAGTGGCAGAGGAAAGATATGCTTCAAATTGAGTTTAGAATCGATATAAACAATAATATAATTATCGATTTTCGGGCGTAGCCCTTTCGAAACTCCGAAATTTTTCTAAGTCCCCAAAGGACCTTTTCGTTAATAACTCGGCGACGGAGGCTCTTAGAACGAAGTGGCAGAGGAAAGATATGCTTCAAATTGAGTTTAGAATCGATATAAACAATAATATAATTATCGATTTTCGGGCGTAGCCCTTTCGAAACTCCGAAATTTTTCTAAGTCCCCAAAGGACCTTTTCGTTAATAACTCGGCGACGGAGGCTCTTAGAACGAAGTGGCAGAGGAAAGATATGCTTCAAATTGCGTTTAGAATCGATATAAACAATAATATAATTTTTTTTTTTTTTTTTTTTCGGGCGTATCCGAAAAAATCGGAACTACTTACACCCGGCAGAATTCTTCTAAGTCCCTCAAAGGACCTTTTCGTTAATAACTCGGCGACGGAGGCTCTTAGAACGAAGTGGCAGAGGAAAGATATGCTTCAAATTGAGTTTAGAATCGATATAAACAATAATATAATTATCGATTTTCGGGCGTAGCCCTTTCGAAACTCCGAAATTTTTCTAAGTCCCCAAAGGACCTTTTCGTTAATAACTCGGCGACGGAGGCTCTTAGAACGAAGTGGCAGAGGAAAGATATGCTTCAAATTGCGTTTAGAATCGATATAAAGAATAATACAATATTGGATTTTCGGGCGTAGCCCTTTCGAAACTCCGAAATTTTTCTAAGTCCCCAAAGGACCTTTTCGTTAATAACTCGGCGACGGAGGCTCTTAGAACGAAGTGGCAGAGGAAAGATATGCTTCAAATTGCGTTTAGAATCGATATAAACAATAATATAATTTTTTTTTTTTTTTTTTTTCGGGCGTATCCGAAAAAATCGGAACTACTTACACCCGGCAGAATTCTTCTAAGTCCCTCAAAGGACCTTTTCGTTAATAACTCGGCGACGGAGGCTCTTAGAACGAAGTGGCAGAGGAAAGATATGCTTCAAATTGAGTTTAGAATCGATATAAACAATAATATAATTATCGATTTTCGGGCGTAGCCCTTTCGAAACTCCGAAATTTTTCTAAGTCCCCAAAGGACCTTTTCGTTAATAACTCGGCGACGGAGGCTCTTAGAACGAAGTGGCAGAGGAAAGATATGCTTCAAATTGAGTTTAGAATCGATATAAACAATAATATAATTATCGATTTTCGGGCGTAGCCCTTTCGAAACTCCGAAATTTTTCTAAGTCCCCAAAGGACCTTTTCGTTAATAACTCGGCGACGGAGGCTCTTAGAACGAAGTGGCAGAGGAAAGATATGCTTCAAATTGAGTTTAGAATCGATATAAACAATAATATAATTATCGATTTTCGGGCGTAGCCCTTTCGAAACTCCGAAATTTTTCTAAGTCCCCAAAGGACCTTTTCGTTAATAACTCGGCGACGGAGGCTCTTAGAACGAAGTGGCAGAGGAAAGATATGCTTCAAATTGCGTTTAGAATCGATATAAACAATAATATAATTTTTTTTTTTTTTTTTTTTCGGGCGTATCCGAAAAAATCGGAACTACTTACACCCGGCAGAATTCTTCTAAGTCCCTCAAAGGACCTTTTCGTTAATAACTCGGCGACGGAGGCTCTTAGAACGAAGTGGCAGAGGAAAGATATGCTTCAAATTGAGTTTAGAATCGATATAAACAATAATATAATTATCGATTTTCGGGCGTAGCCCTTTCGAAACTCCGAAATTTTTCTAAGTCCCCAAAGGACCTTTTCGTTAATAACTCGGCGACGGAGGCTCTTAGAACGAAGTGGCAGAGGAAAGATATGCTTCAAATTGAGTTTAGAATCGATATAAACAATAATATAATTATCGATTTTCGGGCGTAGCCCTTTCGAAACTCCGAAATTTTTCTAAGTCCCCAAAGGACCTTTTCGTTAATAACTCGGCGACGGAGGCTCTTAGAACGAAGTGGCAGAGGAAAGATATGCTTCAAATTGAGTTTAGAATCGATATAAACAATAATATAATTATCGATTTTCGGGCGTAGCCCTTTCGAAACTCCGAAATTTTTCTAAGTCCCCAAAGGACCTTTTCGTTAATAACTCGGCGACGGAGGCTCTTAGAACGAAGTGGCAGAGGAAAGATATGCTTCAAATTGCGTTTAGAATCGATATAAACAATAATATAATTTTTTTTTTTTTTTTTTTTCGGGCGTATCCGAAAAAATCGGAACTACTTACACCCGGCAGAATTCTTCTAAGTCCCTCAAAGGACCTTTTCGTTAATAACTCGGCGACGGAGGCTCTTAGAACGAAGTGGCAGAGGAAAGATATGCTTCAAATTGAGTTTAGAATCGATATAAACAATAATATAATTATCGATTTTCGGGCGTAGCCCTTTCGAAACTCCGAAATTTTTCTAAGTCCCCAAAGAACCTTTTCGTTAATAACTCGGCGACGGAGGCTCTTAGAACGAAGTGGCAGAGGAAAGATATGCTTCAAATTGAGTTTAGAATCGATATAAACAATAATATAATTATCGATTATTTTTTCTCTCTTGTCGGTACTTTGAACAAAATAGATACGGACAGTAGGAATCTCGTTAATCCAGTCGGTGCCACATGTTTCTTATTCTTCGAATCGAGCTCTTTAATTCTAGACCAAAATCATTGCCCGCCGTTTACCCGTGCAGCTGCTATGTGCGTTTAAAGTTGTACTGGGAAACTTCCAAACTTCCACTTGTAAGAAAATTAGGGACAGGAGGAATCTCGTTAATCCATTCGGTGCAACATGTTTCTTATTCTACGAAACGAGCTCTTTAATTCTAGACCAAAATCATTGCCCGCCGTTTACCCGCTGCACCTGCTATGTGCGTTTAAAGTTGTACTGGGAAACTTCCACTTGTAAGAAAGTTAGGGACAGAGGGAATCACGTTAATCCTTTCGGTGCCACATGTTTCTTATTCTACGAAACGAGCTCTTTAATTCTAGACCAAAATCATTGCCCGCCGTTTACCCGCTGCACCTGCTATGTGCGTTTAAAGTTGTACTGGGAAACTTCCAAACTTCCACTTGTAAGAAAATTGAATCTCGTTAATCCATTCGGTGCAACATGTTTCTTATTCTTCGAAACGAGCTCTTTAATTCTAGACCAAAATCATTGCCCGCCGTTTACCCGTGCAGCTGCTATGTGCGTTTAAAGTTGTACTGGGAAACTTCCAAACTTCCACTTGTAAGAAAATTAGGGACAGGAGGAATCTCGTTAATCCATTCGGTGCAACATGTTTCTTATTCTACGAAACGAGCTCTTTAATTCTAGACCAAAATCATTGCCCGCCGTTTACCCGCTGCACCTGCTATGCGCGTTTAAAGTTGTACTGGGAAACTTCCACTTGTAAGAAAGTTAGGGACAGAGGGAATCACGTTAATCCTTTCGGTGCCACATGTTTCTTATTCTACGAAACGAGCTCTTTAATTCTAGACCAAAATCATTGCCCGCCGTTTACCCGCTGCACCTGCTATGTGCGTTTAAAGTTGTACTGGGAAACTTCCACTTGTAAGAAAGTTAGGGACATCCCTATAGTGATTTTACGTGCAGCACCCGCCCGAAGGCTCTACTACACGGCCCCCATGGGCGTGGGATTGAGATACGCCCAATCAACGCGTCCACATCTGGGCGAAGCCCAGACGTGGACTACCTGCGACACAGGGCTGCAAGACCCCATGCCACCCCGGTAAGGGCCGAGGCCTTTCTAAACCTCTACTAGCTCTGCAGGCTAGCGCCCGAGCTGAGACCGCAGCTCACCCGTCGGGGGGCCCCATGGTTTGCACCACGAGACATCCCCTAGCCCGCGATGTAGGCTTTTAACCACTACCACCACGATGGTCCATCCCGTTGCTCGGGCGAGAGGTAAAAACCCTCCCGGGGCTCCCGAGCACCCGTGGTACCAGATGACCCTCTTGCAGGCCCACACCTCTGGTCAGATGTTCGCGACCGTAGCCACTTCCAGTTGAGAGGCCTGCACCCCTCGGCACCGGCGGGCCGGCTCGGGTGCGTGGGGTTGCTACTCCCCAAAGGCTCCCACCGGGGTCGACAGATGTCTTTACCCGGTGGTCGCCCCCCTGCGCCCTCCACGCACACCTCACCTAACATTCACTCGATTCACACGTTCACCATTCATGCTACCATTCTCCCGTCTCCTTTCAAACACACGCACCGCATACTCACTCAGACACTCGTACCTTTCTTTCGTCTCAAGCACTCCACTCACATCAATCACACCATCCTCACTCACACGCACCCCGAAGCCGTCCAGGTCACGCAAGTCCTCATACAAACTACATTCAACCAACACATGCTTCCAGTCTTCCACACTCGCACCACACTGACAGCATTCACTCTCACTCAGTCCACGCTTATACAAGAACGCATTCATACTGCCGTGCCCGGTTAACAAGTAACCCAGGCACAGCCCCGGATCAAACTTACGACACATTTGCACAAACCTCACATTCCGTATAAACCCATACGTCACCCTTCCATTCTCACATTCGTCCCATCTTCTCTGCCATTCATCATACAATCTACATTCAGCCAATTTTATACACTCATCCACTCCTTTTGCATTCACCTCAAGCTCATTCACTCTATCCATATCATTCATCAAATATCCCCTTTTTAACTTATACATGCACGCTCTTCTCATACACTCTAGGTCCCAAGGTAATCCACCAATCAAAACTTGCATGGCCTCCGTTGAGACCGTCCTGCACACACGCAAACACGCATACATCACAACACGCTGACACCTATTCATGATCTCTCTCGCACCTTTATACTTCATACATTCATACCACACACTCGCACCATACATCACACATGCAACAAACAGCCCTTTATACAACACTCTCACCGCACGCCCACGCAATCCCCATTCATGCCTCATCACACGCCTCATTTTCCCAACAATCATTACAACCTTACACCTCATCTCACGCACATGCTTCATAAAGCTCATTCTCTCACTCACAGTCACACCCAAATATTTAACATTCTGCACATATCTCACACGCATCGTCCCAACCCGCACACTCGGCTCCCTTGCCATCGTCCCTTTCAACAACATGCACACAGTCTTGCTCTCAGACACACACAGACCAACACTCTCACCCCACGCAACAACCATTTCCATCCATTCCCTCGCTTTCCTCTCAATCACACTACGCGCACTCCCTTCCACAATCAACAACAAGTCATCCGCATACGCAACTGGTTCACATTCACTCTCACACAATCGCCACAACAGGTCGTCCATCATGAGGTTCCATATAAATGGACCACAGATGGACCCCTGCGGGCACCCACGCTGCACACTCTTACACACACTCTCATTCACACCCATCATATACACTTTCCTTTCATTAAAATAGCTCATCCATAACCCAAGTTCCTCACATCCAATCATTCTTAGTTTCTCAATCACACAATTCCACTTCAAATTGTCAAACGCACCTTTAAAATCTACAAACACACCCAACACATACTTCTCATCCGTCCACGCAACACGCCTTTTCACACTGTACCACGCATCCTCAGTCGACCTCCCTTTCACAAAACCATACTGTCTCTCATTCATCCGTCCCTCAACCATTCGCTCACATCTTCTCACCATCATTCTCTCCAACACTTTTCCCATCTCATTCAGCACACATATTGGTCTATAAGACCGCGGGTCCGACCGAACCTTGTCGGGGGACTTTAACAAAACACACAATCTCGCACACTTCCATTCACTCGGAAAACACGATTCATTCAGACAACTATCATACATACTTTTCAAATACCCCGGAATGACCTTCCACGCATTCTTCAGCATCACGGCGTTGAGGCCGTCCAAGCCCGCTGCCCTCCCAGGCTTAGACGCCCTCACCGCACTCTCCACTTCGTCCCACTCAAACTCTCTTTCATTCACCATCGCGGCGATGGGGCCATCCAGGCCTGCTGGCACACCAGGCCCAGATGCCCCCATAGCACGCCCAGACTCACTCCTCGCGCATTCACCATCATCCATACCAATTTCTTCATTCATCCTCATCCTCACATTCTCGTCATCCGGGGGGAAGAACTCATCCAGCAACACATTCACACTATCCTTCCATGTAGACGTCACATTTCCATTCACACACATACCCGCCAACGACGCATTCGCTCTTTTCCCCATACATACCTTGTAAACATCCCCCCATGGGTCCTGATTCCCCTTATCCTTGACAAATTCTCTCCATTCATCCTCTTTCGCACGTCCTATCATTCTCTTGTATTCATTCACACACGCCAGATATCGCTCCTTGCATACATTCACATCATTCGCACTATTCCCCTTTCTCGCCCTCTGATACTCCCTTCTACTCCTCCGCACTCTCTTCCTCATACCCCTTAACTCCTCCGACCACCAACTAACCGTCCTCCTATTCTTTCTTACTATCCTCTTCAAACACATGTCATTCACCTCACTCATACATCTCTCTATCATTCCCACCTTATCTTCCGCACTCATACCACAAAACACACCATAGTCCACAGACTCAATCGTATCCCTCAGACATTCACCATACACACCCCAATCCACATCCTTCGTCGACCATCTTCTCCACTCATGCTGCTCACACTCATGCTCCTTATCATACCTCATTCGCACCCATATCACATTATGATCACTCACACTCCAAGTATTCATCACATTCCATTCACACTCAAATTTCACACACGCATCATTCACCATCGTTACGTCGATATCACTCTCACCACGTGCACCACTAAACGTATACCATTCACTCGGCTCATTCAAGACATTCAGATTCATTTCGACAATCATCTCTTCCACGCTCCTTCCACGCACCTCAGTCACTCTAGTCGCATGCACGCTGCGGTCTATGCCCTTGCTATACCACAAGGGCGAGACCGCATTCGCATCCATTCCAATCATCAGACACTTCGCACCCACATAATTACACACATTCCTCACATACACTAAATACGGCTCAACCTCCATATTGTACTTACAATATACCGACGTAACGAATAGCTCTCCAAACATACCTTTCAACCACACACACACACCATGTTCATCCGTACACTCATTCACCAGTATCGCCTCCACACTCACATCACACACAACAATCGCGGATCTAGCATACTTCTCACTCGCAAACACACGCATACCACTCGGCAATCCTCTCACACGACCCGCTACAGAATAGGGATCCTGCAGCAGGGCCACACTCACACTCTTCTCACACAACAACACACCCAACTCATTCATAACAGATCTCGCATTCTGACAATTCAGCTGCACAATGCTCACTTCACGCACACTATCCATCGTCCATTCTCGACCTCATTCTCTCTAACACACGCACATACTCCGGGCACTCCTTCGACAACACCGAATGCCGGGCTGGGACACCTTTCATTTTGCAGTTACGACAACATACATCCTTCTTACACGCAGCACCCACATGACCATTCTCACCACAATTCACACACACTCTCGCACCCACATTACACTCCCTCAAAACATGTCCATATCCAAAACATCCAAAGCATCTCATCACACTCTCATACTCTCTCACTCTCAAAGCATTCCACTTCACATACACACGTCCTTCTTGCAACACACGCATTCTCGCTCTCATACTCATCTCCACTACCACATTCCCTACACTTGCATCTTTCCTTCCATTCCTAGTAACCACTCTCGCTCTCTCTAACCATTCACTCGTGCTCTCAGTTCCTTTCACATTCTTTTCATATATCTCACTCAACAACGTTTCACTCGGCATATCATTCGGCACATCATACACGATCACCTTGGGACCCACTCTCTTCGGCACATCCACTTTCAACCCAATCGCATCGAATTTCGCACACCCTTTAATTTTCTCTCTCTCACTCTCACTGACCGTCTCAATCGCTAGCCCATTCCTGATCTTTCTCACAGCTTTCACTCGTACATTCAAACTTCCACTCACATGCTTCATCACTTTCTCTTTAATCCTTTCACTCGACACATTCGCACTTTCATCCTTTGACGTCACAATTATCGCGTACGACTTCTCGGGCTTCTTTGCCGCTGAGACCGACGTCTTCTCACTCACATTCATTCCGCTTGCATTCACTCTATTCACCACACTCGCATACGTCGCTCCATCACTCATTTGCTTCTCCATATTATTCCTGCATTCATCCAACTGTCCATTCAACCGTTCATTCTTACAAATCATTCTCATCATACATGCTTCCATCTCAGCTATCCTATTCAACAATTGTTCACCTGACCATCTATTAATCTTACTTTCCTCTCTAAAGATAAACGCACGCATACTATCAGAAATTCGCTTCATCTCATTCAATTCTTCATTCACACATACACTCACACTCACATCCTTCCTCACGCCATCACCCACTCGTCTCTTTTCCGCACTCTCACTCTCATTCAAACGTCTCTTTTTTCCTTTCTCACTCACACTACTTCGCACACTGCTCACTGATCCTCTCCTCGAGGATGACTCCTGGACGGCCTCGGACTGCACATCCATCAAATCACCTCCACTCACACACGTCACCTCACCATCGTCATCCGCCGCACTTCCATCCTCCCGTGCTCCTTTTTTCCCCCCCTTTTTCCCCGGTAATATAAAAGATTTGTCGGCCATTTTGATCCCACGAGCATGGGAGAATAAAACTGGCAACACAGAGCTCCCTATGCACTGCCAGGCCTCAGTCACTCCACGGGGCGGCAGGTGCCGCGGAGGTGGCCGCTAGGGACCGGACCTACGTCTCCAGCCATTCATCCCTTCGGCGCGCGCCATACCTTAGGATTGACGGGTTTTATAGAGTTTACCATCTCACGGCCAGGCGGTGAAGCCAAGTCCCCGCTTCTCACATCTACAACGTACCGCCACCACGCCCTGTGACGGTTGCTGAAGCAGGCATGAGGCCTACGGTATTAGGAGACGGATAGCGCTCATCCGCCCCCAGCT